>SNQJ01S0158305.1:0-17972 GCA_010110895.2 Picea sitchensis
TTACAACAGCGGTAAAATCAGCCAATGAAATCCGTAAAGAAACCGCCCAATATTTGCCTTAAACCAAATAGAACAAGTTGGCAAACTTCTAGCAAATTTTGATGGTTAAAGCACAAGTTATAAGTGGTTTTATATTAGGGTTTCTGCAGTCAAGTTATCTGCCTTATGACCTATATCGACAAAATTATCCAACACAACTCACTTGTAAATGGCTCAAAGGATGTGCATATGTTAGTAGAGGGTTAGGGCAGAAATTTAGGCCTAGTCTAGGGTTAGTTTAGGAGCTAGTTAGGGTTAGTTACCTAGGGTTAGTGAAGCCCTAATGGCTATAGGATAGTGTCTATTACAACATAAATTTGTAGTGGTCGAAAGGGGATGCCTCAATGAGGCAAGAGAGCCAAAGGCTCAAGGAACACTTCTTCAAAAAAATAGACTTAAAACTTGTAAAATCATGTTTTCCAAGGCAATAATTTTGTTTCTCCAATGCAGTAAAGAAATGACTAGTGCTCTTAATAATTGGGTTAATGGGGTCATGCAAAGAAATAGCTAGAGAAGCTACCTCCTTGGGGGTGTAAATCCTCTTCCTCCCCAAGGCAAGTTTCTCTAGCTAGGGTTTAAGCTAAGAGGGTGTATGTTCTTATATTTCTCTTAGAAAACTCTTTTTTAACCAATAACATGTAGCATAAAATGATGGAGACTATGGTGGGGGTGTATGCCCTTATACTTCCCACCTAGTTCCTAGCACAATAACCTTGACTTGAAACAAATGATAGCATGAAAGTAAAAAACCATACCAATTCAAGGAAAATGCTAAGATAATCCACCACAAGAGAGAAGCCTTCCAAGGTTAGCGCATCACTTCCATCAGCCATACATCAAGAGATAACCATAAACAAGAGCACAAGAGTGACAATTTTCCAAAAGTAGCAAAAATTTCAGACCAAGTTCTTCTCATAAGAGGGAGAGTTATGTTCAATGAGATCTTATGATCTCTTATTTATACAAAATGTCACCAAGGTGATTTGTCCACATATTTAGGGGTAAACCACAAGACTAGGGGTCAACAACCCTAATCTTTCCCCCTTAACAAAGTAATATTAAACAATTCATTAGAAATTCACTTTTGCACATAAGAAAACCCTAATTTTAGAAGGACGTCACCCCTTTAAGGGACGTTTTGGCATTTGGAGCAAGTCGTTGGTGTAGGAGGAGGGTGGCTAGCCTTGCCAAAGCCACATGTCAAGTATCCAAGTTGTTTCCTTCATGTTCCAAGCCCATTTCTCCTCAAAACATCCAAGTGCCAATGCATCAACCACACCACCAAGCCCTAACCCCCCTAAGTGACGTCATGCCTCTAGAAGTGACGCCTTGCCTCTCCTAGGAAAAACATTTGGCATGTGGGGGCTAGGTTATGTCGTCCAAGTCATATTTAAGGCCTTCCAAGTTTGATCTTTCTCATCCGACATGCGGGCCCTGAGCATCCACCTGTGGGCTTCAAGCCCCATGGAAGCCCAAGGTAGGCTTGTTCTTCCAAAACTGTCCACCAACTAGGTCCTGCAAAGACAAATAAGCACGCTCTCCAAGGATCTCAAGTCATAACATCATGATAAGTGAATCCACTCAATAAATGAGCCACCTATGCACGTGCATCAAACATCACTATATCAAACAATTAATTACTCAAAGAAATTATGCGACTTAACAAGCTTGAATATGGGAGGGTTGACGAGGTTTCCTATTGGGTAGATCTTTCCCTAGGTCAAGGAGAGTTTCCAAGAGATCCCTCTCTACGCCATGTAAAGTGGGTGAAGTGGTTAGGGTCAAGACTCAATGGGCATAGGGTTCATGACATACAAGAGGTCGTAGTGTCTCATTCATGGGTGCCTTTGTAGAGGGTGTGTTGCACCTTCGTCTGCAAAGCACTTTTTCCAAGCCCATTATTTTTCTATTCTTTCATTCTTTCATAAATTTAAGGAACGGTTGAAGGCCACTACCCTGACATGATGTCTAGATAATGGAAATGTCACCCACAAACGCCTAGTGGAAATGAGAAGGTTGGCTCATGATGAGACCCCCTTTCTCTCAGCCATGCAACTAAGAGCCATTACCCTGGCTTGGTGACCAGATGATGTTAATTTCATACCACTAGATATTCATGGACATGATAGGTCGGCTCGTGATGAAACCTCCTATCTTCCAACAAAACTTTTAAGTATTCTTAATCATGTTTTATTGTGGGTCCCCCTTTTCTCAAAGATAAGCATTTCATTGCTTTCTTGGGTGATCCTTGGGCGAAGCATCTAGAAGGTTCATACATAGGCTTTTGTCTTTTACCCAACATCAATCCATTTGGGCCTTCAACCCCTTCTTCCCATAGAATGAGGGACAACCCCTTCTTGGGTAAATACACCCTAAAATCCCAAGAGATAAGGAAATGGGGGGAAATACAGATGGAAAGTAGTAAGTATGGCCGGGGACGGTACAATGGATCTTCAAAGGATTTCCTAGTAGAAAACCCATCCCCAAGGAAAACCACTTACTAGGGCACAATGTAAACCACCAAGGTGAAGCAGGGAAAAAGGCATAATGTCTAAGCATATATCATGAAATCTAGAGAAGTCTAAGATACAACATACTCAAATGGCTTAAATATTGAAACGATGCTCACCATAACACTGACTTGTACCTCTTGGAGCAAGGCCCACTGCCTTCCGTAAGCCCACTGATGTGGTGGATTCCATCTGAAAACTGACTTGTACCTCTTGGAGTAAGGCCCACTGCCTTCCGTAAGCCAACTGATGTGGTGGATTCCATCTGAAAATTTGAGACCTTTGTGGTGGTGAGAAGGGTCTCCATCTGTGAAAAAGGATATTGTTGGTCATGTAGTCACTCGGTACTCCATATTTACAACCTGGGAGTCTCAATACATAATCTCCTTAGTCATCCACAAAATGGGGATAACATATGGCTCCTACTTGGGGACATGTGCTCGTCGTAGAGTGCATGAGAACCGCAACATCTCCTGGTAGACCTGTGCCTGCCAAAAACTCAGACAAAGGGATCAGAGCATCTAGGGTGGTGTTATCAACCTTCATCCATATATATATATATCCAAAAAAGAAAACTAATCTAGAAAAGAAAAATTTTGACATTATGGAGGCTTAGTGCAAACTGTCTCTTTGAAGATCTCTTCATGTTTCTCATCTTCTTCCTGCATAACATGGATAGACACTAGCTCCTTCCCATGGTATTTTGAAATTTTCTTCTTATATGTCCATGGAAGAAACATCTCTATGGAATCTTCGTGTATGAAGGGTAACTCGGATGGGTCATACTCAAAAACTTGTGGAGGCATATCATAGTAGTGTTCACTCACATAATTAGGGCCCCTCAGATCCATTACATGTGTATCATTATTTTCCCTGTTGTGTAAGATTTCATACGTGCCATCGCCCATGGGAATCTATGCATGTGTAAGGTTCATGCTAAGAAAACCCCCAAGGGATGAGGACCAGTTCCTTGACAAGAGCATTCCCCAAGCATCTAGAACATCGATCATCAATATGTCCATGAGGATGTTGATATGTGGAAAATCAATCAGAAATACCTCAACGTACTCACACACTCCAAAGACCTCGACCCTCCGTGAATCAATACCACATAAATTGCCATAAGGTCGGATTGTCTTCAAACCAATTTGTTTCATCACCTTCAATGACATGACATTTGTTGAGGCCCCTGAATCAATCTTCCAGTTGTTCAAGCGGAGGCCATTCATGCCTAATGAAATATAGAAAGGGGGATTCTTTTCCCTTGGACGATCGAGATACACAGTGTTCAAGATGATGGGAGGATCTTCCTTCTTGGTTGGCACCTATAAGACTTTCAAGACTTCCCTTTTTACAGAAGGGATCTTACACATCTCTGTGAGTGGGACCGTCATATTCAATTTTCCAAACATGCTTGCAACATCTATATTTAACTGAATATCATTTATAGGAGTTAGCTTAGGAAGCAACTCACATACCGGAGGTGGAGGTGGTGGAGCCACCTTCTCTGCCTATTGAAGAGGAGTATCAGTTTGTCACTGAGGGGCTGAAGTTTTACTTCTTCTAGTGTAGTTCATATATTCCCTCCTCCTTAATTCTTTCTTTTGATCATCTGTCAATTTATTCAAGGCCCAGAGTCTCCCCTCTCTTTCTCCTCTTCTTATGGCTTCATCGATCTACTCTTGGGTAAGTTGTTCCTCTTCGAAAGTGCAAATCATATCAATAAAGTTCATATCATCAGGAGAATCTTCATCTCGTCGAGGGCATTCATCTTCCTTGTGGGGTTCTTGGCACGAGAGGCACCAAGTTTCTACATCAACTGTCCCCACTGGTTTCAAAGTATCTGGGGCCTTTGCCTCTTGTTGAGGTCTTGGTTTCCAACCTGTGGCATCTCTCTATTGTCTGCCAAACTAAAGTCTGGGAGCAAATTGATTTCTTTCCATTGTAGTCATGCGACTCATAAGTTGATTCTACACCTGGATAAACTGAGTATTCATCTAGTCTATCTTTTGAGTTAATAGAGCAATCGGATCAGGAGCACTGTTGTTGGAAACCTTAGTCTTTGCTTCTACTTTGACACGAGGGTAGTGAAAAGGTTCCACCCTTGAATCAAGGAGATTTTCTTCAATATTGGCATTGTACTCCTTGCCTTGTGCCAATGATGTGGGCTTTTTGCTTTTGAGAATGAATCCAAACTGCCCTTCAAAAGAATTCATGTAAAGGAGATGAACCGATGATGTTGTAGGACAAAAATTTGTTGGAATTTGATTGTACAACTTGTCAAACCTGGTATTGAATTACTTTACCATTTCATTCTCCTTTTTCTTTGTCTGATTAAATTGAGCCCCAAGTGTCCCACCATTTGCCTTTGTTGACCATCTATTCTTGAAAGAGTTGGCAAAAGCTTCGTAAGATGTGAGATGATTGTCAGGGACTCCTCTGAACCAATCAAGGTTTTCTTCAGTCAATGATGAGGCAAATAACTTCATGGCCACATCTTCATGCTCAATACCTGCATTGTCCATGTCATGTCCCATGACATAAAGATGGTCCTCAACGGTTATCGCATTGTTTCCTGGGAACTTTGACAACCACTTGTTGACTTCCTTTGGCATTGTATTAGGGTATCCTTGGATATTGGCTATGTTAAGAGGTTTGTAGAGGTCATTTGCCCATGGGTGAGCCATTGGAGCAAGAGGAAGGGTATTATGAAAAAGGGTTTTAATAACGGGAGACTTGAGAGGAGGCCTTCTTTGGTAAACCTTAGAAGGCTTGAACCTCTCAGGGGGAAAAGGTTTGGGAAAGGAAGGATTCTGGGAAGGTGGAGTCGCCAGATGAACTTCAGGATGATCTCATCAAGAAAGGTGAAAAGGGAACGTCCTTTGTGTGGAGTCACCAAGCAAGCTAAGGGAAAGTCTTTGGGATAGCTTGTCAAAGTGTCGTTAGGGTTCCGAAGAAGATTCAAAATCCTCCCCGACAACGGGGCCAAAATGTTATCACACAAGTTTTAGGTTTGTAAAAGCCAGACCCAACCACTAAATGGTGATAACTAAGAGGTCACCTACCAACTGTCACCTTAGGCAGGTGTCCCCGTCAATTTATAGGTGAGGTAGTCACCTCAAGGGGGGAATCCTTGTGACCCTAAGGGGAATGAGATGAAGATGGCGGAAAGATGGAGATGAAGTCTCTAGGGGTCAAATCTAAATGATGTGAAAGGGTTGAAATGAAGTCTTAGGAAGGTCCAATGGTTTCCAAGTAAGTTGAGTGACCTGCCAAGTGTGAATATCTGCCTGAGACACAAGGAAAATCAATAGTGTAATATGTTAGTTGGACAAGCAAGTTAAGCTCGTTGTCCCTAATTTGCAGCAACAATAAATGATGTATATCAGCTCAATAAATATAACAAGGGATGCAAAATAAGTGCTAAGTATGTGATAAATAAACAAGAGATAAAGCTAGTGGAAGCTAGCTCAACTCACCAATGATTAAGCAACAACTTTAGCACAAATAGCAAGGCTAAAATAAAAGCTTACTGCAGAGATATTATCAGCCTTATGGCTGTAGAAACATTTTTACAACAGAGGTAAAATCAGCCAAAGAAATCCGTAAAGAAATCACCCAAGAATTGTCTTAAACCAAATAGAACAAGTTGGCAAACTTCTAGCAAATTTTGATGGTTAAAGCACAAGTTAGAAGTGGTTTTATATTAGGGTTTCTGCAGTCAAGTTATCAGCCTTATGGCTGTAGCAAACCAAGACCTATATCAACAAAATTATCCAACACAACTCCCTTGTAAATGGCTCAAAGGATGCACCTATGTTAGTAGAGGTTTGGGGTAGAACTTTAGGCCTAGTCTAGGGTTAGTTTAGGAGCTAATTAGGGTTAGTTACCTAGGGTTAGTGCAGCCCTAATGGCTGTAGGTTAGTGTCTATTACAGTAGCAATTTTAGTGGTTGAAATGGGATGCCTCAATAAGGTAAGAGAGCCAAAGGCTCAAGGAACACTTCCTCAAAGAAAGAGACTTAAAACTTGTAAAATCATTCTTTCCAAGGCAATAATTTTGTTTCTCCAATGCAGTAAAGAAATGACTAGTGCTCTTAATAATTGGGTTAATGGGGTCATGCAAAGAAAGAGCTAGAGAAGCTACCTCCTCGGGGGTGTAAATCCTCTTACTCCCCAAGGAAAGTTTTTCTAGCTAGGGTTTACGCTAAGAGGTGTATGCCCTTATACTTCTCTTAGCAAACCCTTTTTTAACCAATAACATGTAGCATAAAATGATGGAGACTATGGTGGGGATGTACACCCTTATACTTCCCACCTAGCTCCTAGCACAATAACCTTGAATTGAAACAAATGATAGCATGAAAGTAAAAACTTTACCAATTCAAGGAAAATGCTAAGATAATCCACCACAATAGCAAGAGAGAAGCCTTCCAAGGCTAGCGCATCACTTCCATCAACCATACATCAAGAGATAACCATAAACAAGAGCACAAGAGAGACAATTTCCCAAAGGTAGCGAAAATTTCAGACCAAGTTCTTTTCACAAGAGGGAGAGTTATGTTCAAATGAGATCTTATGATCTCTTATTTATACAAAATGTCACCAAGGTGATTTGTCCACATATTTAGGGGTAAACCACAAGACTAGAGATCAACAACCCTAATATTTCCCCCTTAACAAAGTAATATTAAACAATTCATTAAAAATTCACTTTTCACATAAGAAAACCTTAATTTTAGAAGGACGTCATCCCTTTAGGGGACGTTTTGGCATTTGGAGCAAGTGTGTAGGAGGGTGGCTAGCCTTGCCAAAGCCACATGTCAATTATCCAAGTTGCTTCCTTCATGGTCAAAGCTCGTTTCTCCTCAAAACGTCCAAGTGTCAATGCATCAACCACACCACCAAACCCTAACCCCCCTAGGTGACATCATGCCTCTAGAAGTGATGCCTTGCCTCTCCTAGGAAAAATGTTTGGCATGTGGGGGCTAGGTTATGTCGTCCAAGTCATCTTTAAGGCCTTCCAAGTTTGATCTTTCTCATCCGACATGCAGGCCCTTGGCATCCACCTGTGGGCTTCAAGCCCCATAGAAGCCCAAGCTAGGCTTGTTCTTCCAAAACTGTCCACCAACTAGGTCCTGCAAAGATAAATAAGCACGCCCTCCAAGGATCTCAAGTCATAATATCATGATAAGTGAATCCAATCAATAAATGAGCCACCTAATCATGTGCATCAAAGATCACTATATCAAACAATTAATTGCTCAAAGACATTATGCGACTTGTCAAGCTTGAATATGGGAGGGTTGACGAGGTGTTCTATTGGGTAGATCTTGCCCTAGGTCAAGGAGATTTTCCAAGAGATCCTTCTCGAAGCCATGTAAAGTGGGTGAAGTGGTTAGGGTCAAGACTCAATGGGCATAGGGCTCATGACATATAAGAGATCATAGTGTCTCATTCATGGGTGCCTTTGTAGAGGGTGTGTGGTACCTTCGTCCGCAATGCACTTTTTCCAAGCCCATTATTTTGCCATTCTTTCATTCTTTCATAAATTTAAGGAAAGGTTGAAGGCCACTGCCTTGGCGTGGTGTCCAAATAATGGCAATGTCACCCACAAACACCTAGTGGAAATGAGAAGACTAGCTCATGATGAGACCCCCTTTCTCTCAGCCATGCATCTGAGAGCCATTACCCTGGCTTGGTGACCAGATGATGGTAATGTCATACCACTAAATTTCATGGACATGATAGGTCGGCTCGTGATGAGACCTCCTATCCTACAACTAACCTTTTAAGTATTCTTAATCATATTTTATTGTGGGTTCCCCTTTTCTCAAAGATAAGTGTTTCATTGCTTTCTTGGGTGATCCCTGGGCGAAGCATCTAGAAGGTTCATACATAGGCTTTTATCTTTTACCCAACATCAATCCTTCTGGGCCTTCAGCGCCTTCTTCCCATAGAATGAGGGACAACCCCTTCTTGGGTCAATACACCCTAAAATCCCGAGATAAGGAAATGGGGGGAAACAATGATGGAAAGTGGTAAGTATGGTCGGGAACAGTACAATGGCTCTTCAAATGATTTCCTAATAGCAAACCCATCCCCAAGGAAAACCACTTACTAGGGCACAATGTCAACCACCGAGGTGAAGCAAGGAAAAAGGCATAATGTCCAAGCATATATCATGAAATCTAGAGCAGTCTAAGATACAACATACTCAAATGGCTTAAATATTGAAATGATGCTCACCATTACACTGACTTGTACCTCATGGAGTAAGGCTCACTGCCTTCCGAAAGCCGGCGGATGTATTGGATGCCATCTGAAAATCTGAGACCTCTGTGGTGTTGAGAAGGGTCTCCATCTGTGCCAAATGATGATGCTGGTCATGTAGTCTCTCGATACTCCATATCTGCAACCTGAGGGCCTCGAGACATAATCTCCTTAGTTATCCAAAAAATGGGTATAACACTTTGTATTCGATAAATTCCTATTTGAGATTTTGATCATAGCATCTTCCAGAATTTGTTGTCCTAATACATGATCTACATGAACCGGCAAGTTTACTGTGCTAGTATAAAAGAATATGCTACATTCAAATCTTCTCTTAAACCTATATAATCTGCTAATTATTGTTTATCTAAGGTCATTTATGTTGTATTAATCTATTGTACCTAAGTCTTCTATTAACAATATCATAACCCGCTGTTCATGCTACCTAGTACAATCCGCTACAATACATCTGCTATAGAAAATTCTGTAGTCTAATAGTTCTATGAATGTCCTTTTCCAGCCACTCAAAATAAGATGAGGGGATATCGGTTATCTTAACCTAAAATCCGACAAGAATCATTTTGAAATTCGATGAAAATGCAGATATCAATGTTAACATTGCACAATCCTGTTGAAATTGATGTATTCGAGAGCCCTGGGCCCATTTTTGCATTAAAAACAACAATTTTATCAATCCGAAAATTGCAATTTTGGCAAAGATTTTATGGCCAAATTCCGGTGATGATAAACCAGGAAAAATTAAATTTGTAGAACATTTAGCCTTCTTCATACAAAATTAGAATCTGTCAGTGTCCTTGGGATCATAACAACAGCTAATAACATAATTCATTTCATATATTAGTTATAAAATCTGTTTCATATTTGGCTCATAGCAGTGGGGATTGATATTTATGCCTTCTAGTCTATAGTAGTTATTTAATGCATAGTTTTTGTGCTTGCGAGCCCAAAATAATTGTATTGTGTAGGACCACAAGGACCATACCTTGCGGGCTTGCTATCTTTATAGATGCAGTCAGATAAAGTAATTGGGGACGATTGTGCATTAGTTGACAAATCATTCTGCATTGCGGGCTTGTATTAGTTATGCAATGTAGGTTGTTTGGGCCTGTAGCCCCAGAAAACTCATCATGTGGACCCTCAGGGTTCATGCCATATGTGTCGAGCATCTTTATTATTGCAGTCAGTTAGAATGATTGGAATACCCATACAAACAAAGGGATTAATTTCCCCCTGTAATATTTGTACAATTTTGCAGTACTAAGTTTATGGCATGTTTTTATTCTATCAAAAAGTATTTTACTCTTAATAGAGTCTATTATTCCATTGGAATACTGGAATAATGTAAAACGAAAACTGGGCATAGCGTTTTAACTTCACAATGTCTGGTAACAAAATTGTTTCACTAAGTGCCATGTTTTTGTTATCTGAAAGAGAAGAACCTAAATCTTGATGCTTGCATATGAAAATAAAAGAAAATTGGAAACAAAACTGATTTGGTAGTTGAATTTCAATTAGGAAAGATTTCCATAGAAAGAAATTACACTGCAGCAGAAAGCATTGTTGCCAACTCAGGATTGATTTGACTTTTCTGTTGTCTTCTCTTTATGCCCTTAATTTTTTCTGATTGGTCTTCTCGTATACACTAGGAGCACTGAAACATACCCAATGAACAAGGTTCATGTGTGCATTGAACCTTGAACTTAATTGGCTCGTAATTAAAAACTATTGCAATCACTATAGATGAAATACATTGAAGCTGACTCAATGTGGATCAGATACAACTAAGAGGCAGCTCCTCAAAGTCGGAATTCAGATGACTCTCATAATGGAAGATCAACTAGATGCTGGTTGGTTATAAATACAATGAGGAACATTAGTAGGATTATAGATACATTTGCTTGGAGAAAACCACGATCAAGTATGAGATTGAAGCCTGAATGACTTTTCAGGCTACCCATGATTTGAAAAAGAATAATAGGAAACCTACACATTCCAGACTAGTATTGTAGTTACATGAAGAATGCCAAATTGTTGACAAAGGAGCTATATATGGTTATATTTTCATGCTTGTTTTGATGTCAAGTGTTCTTCTCCAAAACAGAAAGAGCTGGAGTCAAATAGTTATTTGATTTGTCTGGTAGATGGGCAACCTGCCACAAGCATATAAAACTATGTCAAAACCATTAAAGAAGGTAAGACACTGATATCAACAAGGCTATTTCTTCTATTAGACCTTGATTACTCAAACAGAGTGTTCATGCTACTTCTTAGTGTAGAAAGTGCTAAGATATTGGCTGTGCTTACCAGCTCATAAAGTCCTTGCCCCTTCTCTGCAACATACTCATAGCAGACCTGGGAAAAATGCAAAGCTGTGCATATTAATCATAATGGAAATGACAATGCACAAATGACATTAGGCATTCAAGAATAGGTACTCACATCAAAGCTCTTGTTCCTTGCAGTTGAATCATGCAAGGCCTTTACACAAATATCTGCTACATCTGCACAACTTATCCCCTATAACCATAGGAAGAAATGTAAATGTTTCTACCCTTGAATAACCAGAAATATTGATATTATCAGATCCTGCAAGAGATTCTAATGTTGAATTTCTAACCTGTGTAATCCTGTTTCCTTGATCAAAGACAAGTGCATGCTGGCCTCCAGGCTCTTCCTGAAATTGTCATGAGACAGGTTTAATAAGTTTTTTATGTCACTTTTCATGATTATGGATGTAGATATAACCACCTAAAGTTCTCACCCATATGTGGAAGACAATTATTCAATGCTGACTAATTTTCGCTGAAAATGTGTAATGAGATTAACAAGCAAAATTACAAACTAAGCACATTTCAGGCCCCCAAATACATAACAAAAATGGAGAAAATACATTATACCAGTAGTGGACCTGGTCGAATTATTGTGTATCCAAGGCCAGATATTCTCAGTGTTTTCTCTCCAGCCTTCCAAATTCAACGACATCAAATTAAATCTAAGAATCTAGTTGCAAGAGCTGCAAGAGCCATGAAAATATTCTGACCATTTAATCAGTTTGGCAAGAGAGGAAAATATTTCAAGTACAATCATGACCTGCTTAGCTTTAAGAACTTTCTCTCTTGTGCTAGGTTCAATACCAGATCCTGTACAAGAAACCAAAACAAAATCTGTCTCTTGACCACTCTGTAAAATATATAAAATCAAATGTTAGTGTCTGCCAACTTCTGCAAGAAATGAGGAACAAAACATTCCTAAAAGCTACTTTAATTGAATTTCAAGTAGGAGCGGTGAATAATCAACAAAAATAAGAAGGCTCTAACATTGTTCTGAATTATGTGCCCCCTAACTTCCATTTTTTTTTTCTTTTAACATGTTTGTGAATTTGATGTCTTTTATTGGGCTTATAAGAACTAATTATAGACTGATGCAATATACAATTCTCAAATACGCTTAATATAAATTAGCAATCCAAAGGCAATCTGTCATGTTTGTGTAGTATTTGCATCATTGTAGCAAAACCCAGAGCAAAACTTTTTTTCCATTTCTGCACTTCCTATCATATTTCTGTTTCCTTTTTTTGAGGTGTAATCAAATCTTTTCACCAAGGCTATGAAAAATTGTAAATTTTATTTAAATAAAACTTAATTTAAAAGTGCATTTTTCATGTCAAAAGTAAATTTCAGACTTTTGGTTGCAGATTCCATTTCATAGATTGGGCATTTTTAGTCGTCGAGCTTTGTCATGACTTGGCAGGGTAATTGTGAAATGTATATCTTGATTAAAAAAATAATAAATTCCTTTTCATCCTTCCTCTTGCATGGACTAGCTTTACCATTTTACCATGTCTCTGCCTCTTGGTTTTCTTCTTTTTCTCCACATGACTAGTATGACTTACATGAAAAACCAGGATTTAACAATGAACATCCTTTTGTGGGGCGTCTTTCCTTGTAGTTTATCAATCACCCTCTGATGATTATACCTAATCTGATTAGCAACACATCTAACCTGTGATCCGTGACATGACTCAATCCAAAATAAAGCATCAACACATGGCCTTGTTCATATGAGTGAAGTTTGAACACTTGTCCTAAATCTGAATCTTATTTTTCCACAGCTTTTGAAGGTAATGGGATCATTAAACAGTCATACACGAGGAAAATTTTATTGGTAGACTAATTCCTTAAGAATCAGGGCAAGTTAGACTTGGGTTCCTTGTCATACCCAAAAAATTTGCTCCTCTCATATCTTCTCACATGGGTAGGGGAATGGCACAGGAAAGAAAATGTTGCAACAACTGTCTAAATAAGGGATGAAAACAAAACACATACTTGATTGAGTTTCATGCATAATGATTATATAATCCCATTACCATAAAGTGCAATACACAAAAGAGAGACATATTTATCGACAGAACAAATGTAATAGCCTTATAAACTAATTTCATGAACACTGGCAAACATGAAATTCCACTTCCAAAGACCATAACTGACTTTGGAAATGCATCAATTTATTATAACTAATTATATAGACATTTAATTTTCTCTGGTCATAAAAGTACAGAGATGCACCAATGACATGAAGATCAAGTACGAAATGATTTAATTGCAAAGTTGATGTTATCTTAGCTAAAGACACCCTGCAAAATAAATAAAAGCTTGGTCTTCTTATGCTGTTGATTCAACAGCATAGGAGAATCATGAAATAAAATAACTTACTGGCAGAGCCTTTATGTATTCCAAAATCATCTTGAAGCTGCTAGAGTCTTGCACTGCTTGTTTTCCACTAACAGTTGATTTCTGTGGCATTTGACCAACAGGAATGACATATTATGTCAAGTTTTGAACTAAAACTAAAAATAGTAAAGCTATGTCCTTGAAATAGGCATTAGATGTACAGATTCCGAAGCAATTTGATCATTATAACTTATCTATAAAGAACAACCCAATCTTAGAGCAAATGTTACACGAGCAAGAAAATAGCAGACCTGTTTTCTTGGTTCAAATCGGATTCTCAAAGTGTGCACTAGGAATGGATCTAGTGGAGGATCCTCTGGCTTCACAGGCCGGAAAGCTGAGAAGGGTATCCTAAACTGCATGGTGTTCAAGACAATAATCTCAAAGAGTTGCATTCCTTGATTGTTGGAGCTTTCAAAAGCATAAAATAAATCTATTGATATCTGTAAGCATTGGACTTGTCTATTAATGAAATATTTCACAGAACGAAAGTTGCCAACCCTGCCAAATCCCACACGTGTGGTAAAGCGTGCAAAATACAGTTTGCTTTGAGATGTATCCCCAGATGGTCCAGCTTCAAGAATTACTATGTATGCTTTTCCATCTCCACCAATAGAGAATAAGAGACCTTCATACCTATCCAGAAGAAAACAAAAGAGATCACTTAACTTAAAAACCTTCATAGTTATGAAGATAGAAAATTTGTACATGGGAAACTGGTGATGAATTAAAAACCTTTATAGATATGGAGATAGAATATTAGTACAAGTGAAACTAGTGATAATTTAAAAACATTTATGGTTATGAAGATAGAAAATTTGTACAAGGTGTTACCACATAAAATGACATGGCCAAATTTTGGGCCTGTTGCTCACACTGTCAAAATTGAACGCATTGGTCTTAAAAATGTGAGCACCAAGGAAGAAACCCTCTGCATGCTTCTCAGAAAATAAGTTAAGGCCGAGTGTTTTCAGAATTGTGGTATGAGGTATGGAGATGGGAAGGAGGACGAGTCTTTAATATTCTCAATTTCCCCAATATGTGCATTTTTTATTTCCTACATGCAGGTGAAGACCTATTCCAGCTGAGACATGCCTCCCTGATGCCTTTCATTGGCAGTCCTAGGATGATAAATTAACTTCATTGTGAATCTTGAATAGTTCAACAGTTGTGGATCGACTATGCACATGACCAATCTCTAACAAGGTATCCAATGCAGTACTGAAGACACAGTGCATATGGACTGAAATCAGGGTCCCCAGATCTAACGGTCAGACTTGAATGGGAAGTTGACCAACAGTAACTGTAGCTGGGTCTTCCACGACTCATAGCTGCAGCCTCAGTGATCCATTTTGCTTGTTTGCAAGCCTGTTTGAAAGATGCAGAAGTGTAGAATAGGGTGATGAACTCCTTATGGTGCATGGAAGTTGGGCTGAGGTACATTAGGCACATTTGTTAATTTTATTACTTGATAAATTCAGCAGACCGTAAGTGGTGAGGAGAGTAAAGAGCTGTTAATGAATACCCGAGATATCTGCCCGATTTTGAGGAACACTGAGAATGTTTCATAAATACAAGAGCCCACAAACACAGATCAAAGTAGACTTTGTCAAACGGTGAAGGGCACAAGCCATTTATGCTGGTGTTGACTTTTAAGGAGATGAATTGCAAATGTTTCCTATGATCGTCTATGACTTTGTCATACACGATCAATTTTGTACCATAATAGTCAGATTTATTGCATCAAGGTTGATTTTGTCAGATTGGATCAATCACTGTCTTCTCTATTTAAAACAGAGACTGATGTATAAGAAGTTGTTGGATCCCTTGGGTTCTCGCCCCCCCCAGCCCCATGTACTAAATCCTTTCATATTGGATTAATGGATGATGCTTCAATGCTCTGTTGTGCCTTCCACATCCTTCTCTCTTTCTCTGTATTTCAGATCTGAATGCATGAAGTTGCAGTTGTTGTTTTCAAAAGTGTTAATTGATGACTTTACTCTGTATGGATTTATTTCTATCCCTGCTATTGAAGAATTCATTACAAGTAGAACTGTGAGTCAATTGCCAACCCTTTGCTGCTCGTTGTTAAGGGATTAAGTTGAACTCTAGAGTTATCAGTGTTTTATCTTATGTTAGCAGCTTTGACTAATGAAGCTTTCATTTATTTCATTTACTTGACTCTAACCATGCGATTGTGTAAGAGTTGTATCCACTTATGTATGGATTTTCTCTTCAAGCATTTGTAGTATGAAATGAGATACTTGATCTGTTGGGACTTATCTAGAACGGGATACCCCACCAGATTTCTCCACCCACATGAAGTCAGGCCTCTTAGTACGAACAGTTGAGTCCATTGCCCAATTGATAAGCACTGGTAATGATTGATTCAACCATCATATTTCATACTTTGTTCTTGTATTTTCATGGTATTTGTTGAGTATCTAAGGATTCAAGCCTCGTTGAATTTGTATTAGGGAAGCCCCCTTCAGCTGGAAAATAACCAACCAAAAGTGACAGGAGTAGTTGTTGAGGTGACGGTGGGCAGCACTCCTGCATGCCCTCGAGGTTGTGTCACCTGTATCAGATACTTGATAATTCAAGGTGCAGTTTTGGGAGGTAACAATTGGTGCCATTGCAGGGGACAAAGCCCATTTCACTGGAAAATAGTAGTTTCTACAACACTTGATGAACATAATCTTAGTGGTGTGCAGGCATTAGAAGGTCTCACCTGGTGACTCCACATACGATACAAACCCTGTTCTACAAAGGAAGAAATACGTTGTATATTGCAAGTGCATGACAACAAGAAAATGATCAATAAGCGGACTTTAAATAATGTCAAGTCATTGGCAACATGCTAAATCCTTATGGAATATTTTCCTTCACATCAGAAAAGGAAAAGATGAACCTTATTGAAAATTCCATCTTGGGTTCATCAATGCACCATTGGGCATACATCCATCACTCAGGCCAAAGGAAGACTCTGTTAGCTTTTTAGCTCGGGAGGTACTCCGCATATTTTGTCTTGAATGCGGATGTAACCTTATGTTTACGCTACCATGCACTTAACTTTGTAATGGGTTTTTATAAAGTTGTTATAAAGTGGTTCTTTTATTAAAGTGACTTTTTAATAAAGTGTACCTTCTAATTTTAAAGTGACTTTATTTCATAAAGTGCACTTATGTAATAAAGTGAAATTACTTTAATATTTTAAGTGATTCATTTTGGAGGGAATGGATCATGACCCTTGATCTTGAAAAAGGCAAGATTTAATCTTGGCCTTTGGATTTAAGGTTGGGGAAGGTGAAAAGACACTTTGGAGGGAAAAGGTCATTTTCAGATTTATAAAGAATGCATTGGGTAGTGTGCAAGACACAAGGGAGATTGAGAGAGACTTTCCAAGAGAGCTTGAGAGAGGAAAGTGAGCAGCTTGGTGGGCACATTTCCCAAGATAAAGTGGACACAAATCCCAAGGCAGTTTTATGTGTGTGCTGTCCTGATTTTCTGTTGTTGGGCCGTACTGTACGGATCTGTACAGTCCGTACAACAAGAAGGGGGGCATGATTTTCGAGGAAGCCTTTCGGCACAAAAATCGAGACAGTTTTTCTGTGTATTTTCTTGCTGCTGGGCCGTACTGTGCAGGCCATACAGCACACTGCTGGGCACGTTTTTCGTGGCACAGATTTTGAGGAGGATGTACCGCTGTATGGATTTGGGCACGTTTTTCAAGGCAAAAATTTTCTCGGACAGATTTGTTGTTGTGAGGTATTTCTTCTTGGCTGAAAGTTGTGAGTATGCTGCTGTAATGTACTTTCCTGAAGCAATAAATAAGATCTCTCTCTCTCGTTGGGTTTCCCCACATTGGGGTTTTCCCTAGCATTTGCGTAAATTTCTATGGTTTTCATGGGTTATTGAATGTTGTCCATTGTGTTTATTTCTGCTGCATATTTGCTTAGCAATGTGTATTTCTGCTTATGGTAATTTTTGAATATGGGTTTGAGACATTTCGGAAGTTCATGAAAGACAATTATCTCTAGGTTGCTAAGTGTTTGACATAAATATTAGCTTGCTGATTTTTGTCATTAAACTTTACATGGTATCAGAGCTTGGTCTCTGAGTGAGAGTGGGTAGTGTGATTTTTGGGCAAAGTTGAAGAAGGAAAGGTTGTGATTGATTTCCTTGAGTTGTGATAGGGAATATGGCTGCAAGCATTAGATTTGAGGATCGGTTGGATGACATTTCCAACTATTTGCAGTGGAAGGTTCGATTGTCAGTTGTTCTCAAGGAGAACAAGATTTGGAACTATGTCAACTCTGTTGTGGTAGCTCCCGCAGCAGATCCCATTGCTTTGGACTTGCATGAGATCAAGGAAGCCAAGGCTCAGAGGATTATTCTGG
>SNQJ01S0158306.1:0-22020 GCA_010110895.2 Picea sitchensis
TTAACCCATTGAATTAAAATAATCATGACAATATTCAATTATTAATCAATAATTACTCTTAATCTACAATAACAAAAAAACTTCAAATATAGTGATGATGATTATGTCTTCGGTGTCTTATGACATCACGATGGCATCTAAGAATTAGTGATAGCTCAATAGGAATAATTTCAATATTAACTTCTATGGAGAAATTAAAGGTATGAATCAAGCAATCTAACAAGAGCTTAGCCATCATAGAATAAATATCAACTATTCTGAAAATCCATGTGATCTCTCAATTTATGCATTAATCATCAATAATAAGAAAACGTTATTCTACTTAATTCAAATGCACTTTTATGATAATGTAAGCAAATTAACACCATCACAGACTTTTAACTAAAAGATTAACTCAAACAAAAACCTCTAATGAAAATTGCAATCTAAATCTAGAATTGAGATTTCATAAAATAAACCAAGCTAATCCTATTATTAACAATTCAAATTGCGAGTTAAAATGATTATAAAAACATGATTTAAATTCTACTTCTACATACTACAAAAAAATTGATAAGAAAAATAGATAAGAAAACTGAGAATTAAAATCAAAACTAGCAACTATTCATCCATCGAAACTTTGCCAAAGAAACTTTGTACTCTGTGTTAATACTCTATTTTAGCTATTTTATTTCAACCTACAGAAATTCAAACTAGAATTTAATCATACAACAAGGTTAGTAGCTAATCTTGCAAGCTATTTACTAATAATTAAAAAGACACAACATATTAACAACTATCCTTTACAAGCAACCTGCAAAAAGGAAATTGAAACAATTAAGTTATGAACAACAAACAGACAGCATGTAAAATGATAAAAACACATATAACAAAAAATGAAAGAAATGACAATTGCACAACTCAAGTACACAAGCTAACTATATAAATATTCACCCAAACCACCAGTGGGCCCCCCAATATGTCGTGGCTACTTATCAACAGTGAATCACGAGCTAAATTGACATGATTCTGGCATTTAAATTAGAAACGTAGTCTTGCACAAGTTTTTGGAAATGTTTTGAATTACACAGCAAAATGATTCTAGCAATCCTTGACAATTCTTAACAATTCTTAACCACTATTGTCTGACCACTACTCTGGTATTTAGAATAGTTACAATTCGAGAGTTCGACCACTGGAAGGGTTGACCTCCTCTAAAAATAGTAAAATCCATTAAATATGTTATAATTTCCTTTGGTTTCTAGAAACCAAACGAGCCACTCAATGCTCAACATAACAACTTAATCCAAGATGTCAAGATCTTAGCAGATGGAGGCCACGAGGGTGAAAAAAACCCATCTTGTCGATTCGCCCAACAGGGCATCGATATAAGAACCTCCAACTTGCCCACGTTTTTAGTGATGGATGCAGTGTCGGATGCAATGTTGGACGAAGTATCGGATGTAGTGCCGGATGGAATACCAAACGAGCTACTGGATGGAAAAACGCCATGTGATTTTTCCTTGTTGTTAGCGATAAAAAATGCACTGGCATTTTTGAAATAATGATGCCTAATCTTGTAGGGAACATTTGACTAGATTTTAGGGCTCCAAATGTAGATTTGAAAGCACAATTGGAAATTTTAGGATTTGTAGATGTCGATCGACTATTCAAGCATGTAAAATGGACTCTCCATGACTGAGAAATTTGATTTTAAAAATATTTTCACTTTCACCAGCTAACCCGTCTTGAATTTTGTTAGTTAGCTGGTGAAAGCTCCGCCTTTCACCAGCTAAGGTGCAGATTTTTGGGTAAATTAGCTGGTGAAAGCCTGTCACGGCCAAAATAGCCGAATTTTTTCCCAGATCGGGATTTTTGGGGTTTGAATGGTTTGAAACCACTTCAAATGGACAGTTGTTGAATTATCAAGTCTGATTCAAAGGCTAGTTTTGAGGGATAAGGTCAAAAAGAGGTTTTTTAACTACATTTGGCATCTTTTCAAAGGCAGGATATCAGAGATTTGAATACATATCATCCAATTCGAATTTTATCTTTGGAGGACCAAATCAAACAGCCTTGGGAGGCTAAAACTGCACTTCATCAACAATCTACTACTCTTAGAGATCATTAGATAGGACCTTTTCCTATCTAATTTTGATTTTCCATTTTTAGTATTTTAGATCCATTTTTATAGGATCTCATCCTACACTTGTTGTATCTGTTTTGATTTGACTATTTTTAGTAAATTTGATCCATCTTTCAAGGATCTAGATTTCATCTTGTAAGGCTATAAAGCCAAAGACATTTGGAGCACTATGGGAGGCAATCTAGGAGACATTTTTTTGGCTATTGTACTAGACTCTTTATTCATAATAGAATCACAGTCCTCTTTTGTTTTCAATGACAGATTTTCTCATACTTTCATTATCCTGTGCTTTATTTCGGTTTAGCTCATCTTCTAGGAACTGTTATCTTCTTACTAAGCTCATGAACTTGAACTAAAGGTTTCCTTGCTATCTTGTATGACCCTGCACATTGTGTATTTGGTTATCTAGACTAGTATTCTTCATATCCTATTCAAACCTCGTTGTCTGATCATTGAGTTCTAAAAGCATTGTCTTATTCGAATGTATGAAGTGGTCCTTTTCATTAGCTATTGAGTTATCCTATTGTTCCAAGCATAGAAAATCTACCATATTCTTAAGTTACCAAGCATTCTTAGCCTACAACCCTAAGGAGTTTCTTGGAGTGATAACAAATTGGAGCCGTTCCCGGGGAGAGGAGATTGAAGCTCAACTTCCTTGGGATACGACATAGATCCAACTTTGATGATAGACAAAGCCTGGACATTATTTCGGTTGTAATCGTCTATATGGAAACTCCATGAAGGACGAATTCAGTGGCGACTCCATTGTTCAGAAAATTGTTGGTGACTCCACTGGTATGACATGAATAGGATCTTAGCAAAGAGGTATGCATTCTGTGATTTTTCAAGTATTTTTGGTTACCCTCATACAATACCTACTAGAGATGAATGGGAACGTAGTATTCCCAGATTTCATGGAGAGAAGTGGGAAGTTCCATCTGAACATTTGCTGGATTTCCATGACTTTATTGACCGACTTGAAATTGTACATGAGGATGTTCAAATTAAGCTTTTCAAATTTTCATTAGAAGGGATTGCTCTTGACTAGTGTCGGTCTCTTCCAAGTGAAAGTGTCATCTCTTTGGCTGATTTTCATGCTGCCTTCCATGTGTTTTGTAAAGACGATTTTCCAGATGACCTTCTCTATCCTCAATGCTGTCATGAGTTTTATTTATTGAATAAAGATCCAAATACTCATGAATATTTTGCTGCAGCAGAAGATATCTCTTATTGTGGTCAAGGAATTGTTGATCCATAGTACAGTATCAATGGTGACAGTCTTGGATCTGTAATAGATACTGAGGGTAGCTCATGTTTTCCAGATTTGCAGATTAAGGAAGACAGTTCACAGCTTTCACATTTGCTGATAGAAGGAATTTGTAGCAACCATGAGAAACTAGATTTGTAGAGACTATCCATTTTCAGAGTGGGACAGCAGGAAGTAGAGTATTCTTCATATGATGAATTATGTGAAGATTCAATTGAAGGTGAAATTGTGAATGAAGATGTGGATGAAAATCTCTCTTTTTCTAATTCCTGAGAAGAAGACTTTCAAGGCATGATTGTTGGTTGTACTAATGATTGTATGGATTCAAAAATACTATACCCTATATCATGTGCATCTGCATCTGATTTTTATGGTTTGCAAAAGGTTTCTCATGAGGTATTTTCACCTGAAAGAAAAGAGGAATATCGGGAGATTGTTCATTTTCTTGTGCAAGATAAGGGAGTGTTGAACTCACCTGTCTTTGATGAATATCTTGATGAAGAAGAGTTGATTCCTACATCAGATTTTTCTAACTTGAGGAGTAGCCCTCCTACTTATAACAGTTATGAATTTGATGTTGATGAAGAATAATACTGTGAAAAAATTATCCATTTAGAAACTCCCGCAGCAGACATTGAAAAGTCACCTCCAGAAATCAACAAGTTTGCATGTACCATACTTGAACACAGATCTGCAGACAACAAAAAATAGTTCATCATCAACAATGAAGTTAGTTTGCATCTCTATTCATATTTTCACGTAGTTGAAGGTGGAAGCCATGATAATCTAGAAAATATGCAGACGCTTTCTTCTTTTCAGCTGAAACAGCAGCAAGAGGTATTTTCTTTCAATTTTATAGATCCGTTTGTGTACTATCTGAAATCTTCGAGCAGCATAGATGTCAAATTGATTTTGCCAAAAGAAGGTTGGCTATGCTGCATTTTTGAATTATATATCAGTATTCCATGATTTCCTACATTCATCTACAGATAAGAATTTTTACCAGTTATTAGGATACTCAGATGGCTTCATTGGAAGCATGATTTTACCTAATTTTGAGGCAGGAGTTGATTAAAGTAGGGTAGTTCAGTAAATAAGCTCTTTCTCAAGCATTTCTTTCTTCTAATTTGCAGTAGAAATAGCAGTGAACTTGTGTGAATAAAGGCATGTTTGAAGGTGTACAGAGATCAGATTACAGGCAAATTACATGCAAGTTACAGTTTTGCAGAGATCAAGGTTGAAGAGTTTTTCAGTTTAAAGGCCGGATCTTAACACCTGAAATAAGCCCAGGCAATTACTTTAAAAAATTTCATAACAAAATTTTTGAAAGTCATATAGAAATTTTTAAATTGTAAGTCTTAAACAATAAGGTTTTGAGTTCTTTTGAATGAATAAAACCTTTACTAAAATGTTTTATTCATCAAAGAAATAAAAATTTGTTTTCATCGGCTAACATTCCATTTTAACGCTGCGATAAGCTGGTGAAAGTGTTAACTTTCAATAGCTAGCAGGAATCTTCATGAGCGAATAAGCCGGTGAAAGGGATAAAACAGAGTTTTTATACAATAGTCATGGAAAAGTTTAAGGCATGTGGAAGACACCTGGCGTATCATCATCAAAGTAATTGGTGGGAGCAGAAAATGGATCGGATCTTCACCACGTTTGGCTGAGTCATCATTGCAAGGCAGAGAATGTACATGCAACTGTCTAATGAGAAACAAATGGCAAATTAATTCCAGTTTTTGGAGGACACACATGCACAGTTGTGATGATTCTGTTACAAAGCACAACAGTGAGAAGCTTGTACCAGCGTTGACAGAAGCTGGTAGTATTTGATATTAGCATGAAAGGGAATAGCCTTGTTTTTGTGTACATTGATATTATGGAGAGATAGAGCCTGAATTCAAATGTCTGAGCACACAAGTGTTGAGAAAAATCTCACACATAAAACCATAGAGATGTCTCAAGGGACCAGCAAATTTGTTAGAAGCTCAAAGGAACCACAGAAAGAAAGATCATGAAATTGAATCTCTGACAAAGTCCTTTATGCAGGTAGCTGACTTGAGGATGCAACAAAAGTTTAGAAGTTTAATAATTGCATAGTTTGCATCGCAAATAATAAGGACAGAGGCTAGTCTTTGAGGAAATGTAATCCTAGTTTTGTTTTTGCTGTCTGGAGACTTATTGAATTATGATGCTATGATAATGCTAAAGGTGGAGATGGTGATGTTGTTGTGAGCATAAATTATGAGATGAGGGTTTGTAAAGAACTTACATTGTGTACTCCAAGGAGAAACAAATGGAAAATTACTTCCAGTTTTTGGAGGTGATATGAAAATAAAATTTCCAGTGGCATTGACTTGGAAAACTTGAGAAAGAAAATTGCAACAAAAAAGAATGAATTGAAGCTCCAGAGGCATATTCGATCAGGAAAAAGACAGTTTTCTATAGAGAAAATGTAGCAGGAATGTACTCTGCTCTGCCCTATGCCCTTACTCAAGTTTTGATTGAAGTACCATACATATTTGTGCAAACGGTGGTGTACGCGGTGATCGTTGATGCATTGATCGACTTCCATTGGACAGCGGCCAAATTCTTTTGGTATTTTTTTTATGATGTTCTTCATGCTCCTTTACACCACATATTATGGGATGATGATGGTGGCTCTCACTCTGAATGCAAGCACGGCTTCATTTCTCTCCTCGGGTTTCACTGCAATCTGGATGGTTTTTTGCGGCTTCATAATTCCACGTCTGCGGATTCCTGTGTGGTGGAGATGGTATTATTGGGGTTCTTCCTTTGTATGGACTCTCTATGGCCTGATAGCATCTCAGTTCGGGGATATTTAAGATGACTTTGGATATGATGATGATGAAAGCAAGTGGGAAATTACTGTTGCAGGTGGTATACCTCCTCTTGTCTAGATTCTGGACGCGGCAACATTGTTCGTGTTCTTAAGCCTGAGATGTCTCGTGTGAGGTATTCTTCGCTCGATTTGATACGGGATTGATTTAATATGTTCAAGGATGGCGTGGTTTCGCATCTATTGGTCATTCGACACGCGAAGTTGTGAGCATTGTTATGTATGCTCCAGAATTTGATCAGATTTGCAGAGAGTCCGGTCGAAAGGGTTTGTTGAAATTAATACTTTTATGTTTTTTATTTCATTTGTGCGATCAATGTGTGGGATCTTCAAGATTCGTCGATAATTATGGAGCTGCAGTGTGATCAGAACTGGATTCGAGAGGGATCAAAATTGGTATGTCTATGGGAAGAACAATGCACTTTCCTTTCCATCATATTATATTGACGAAGATGCAATTGTCTGTTTGGATGGAGATGGTTGCAGAGTACGAGCTGGAGTTACTACAAAGAGGAGGAATCTTCATCTCTTGATACTTCTGTTGCATGTGACTCATGTGAATCTCTGGTATCATGCTGTCTGTGTTGAATTTAACCCAGAGTGTACAATTGAAAATACTTGGCTTTGCCCAAGTTGAAAAACAAGTGGGGTGCTGAAAGATGCAATATCTACTTTCTGTCAAATTTCACCAGAAAAAGATGTTCATAATTCCCAGTCCAACAATGACACTGTACTTAACAGTAAATTGTTAGTCCATTTTGCATATGTAGGGGAGACAACTCTTGTTGTTTCAATGATTGAAGGTGAAAACTGTGGTCAAACTACCAATGACAAATTTGTAGAGGTTGCACCTGTTGAAGAGAAAAAAGAAGCAGATAGAGTATCTATGCAATTATGCACTGATCACAGAAACTTAATGCAACTTGGGGGATTTGAGCCAGTAGAGCAATTAGCAGATAATATAGTTACCATTAGTTCCTGCAAAGGTGGGTCAACATTTCCCGCCACAAATGATTCAACATCACTATTGGTTGATGATTGTAGTCAGAAGCCTTCTATTTCATTGCCTGATAAATAAATCAATGGCGTAGATACATTAGTGGGAAGTGAAATATCTCATTCTCTTGCAAATTTATAGGACATGGCCAAGCCTAGTTCCTTGGTTGAAAACATTGAATTTTGTGGACTTGTGACTGATGGTCATCATATTGTGAAATTTCCAACTGGCAAAATTATGGAAGAGGAAAGTGAAATGGTTGTGCATTTTGGTAATACTTCAAGTGGTAAAAACTCAGATAAATCACATGCAGAAATAGGAGGTGATAAGCATGAAGAAAAGAATGACACTGTAGAGGAGAGAGTTATGTATGGAAGGCTAGCTGAAATAAGCTACAGGAGATTAAGCAAAATAATCTGAGTTAATGTTTGATCATTTGCAAACAGAGATGAAAATCATGGGAGCCAAAGCTTCATCAGTCCTCAAAGTCTGTTTGGAGGAAGATGTTGGTGCCTTAAAAGAACAAAGTGAAAGTCATTTATCTCAAATCGAGTCTCAAAAGACTGACATCCACAAGCTCCAGGACCATTTGTGGAGAGACAATTATAGGGAGTTGTAGGTCAGCTGCAAGTAACAGAGGCAGGAATGTGTAATGAAGTAGAAACTCAAGTTCATGAATCGGATATTTCTACAGCATGTCAATTTGTAAATGAGAAAAACCAGTGCCTTTAAAAGAAATGAAGGAGAGGGTTTTAGATCAACGGGTTTATCATTAGTTGTTGAAGGTCTTCTAACACCAGTAGTCTTGGGTGTAGTAATTCAGTCTACACAACAGTTATTGACTCAGTAGGTTGGAGCTTCACTTGACCAACTTACCACACAGACGGAAGGTGAGGCAAGAGTAACTGAGGCATGGAACTTGATGATGTTGAGTAGGAAATAGCCAGATGATAAATTGTAAAGGTTGAATGAATCCATGCCCAAAACTAAAGGCACAGGGTTTGCCAGGTTCTTGGAAACCTCACAGTGAGGTCTCCATCCCAGTTGGAGCTAGATGTTAGCGATAACAAATGCACTGGCATTTTTGAAAGAATGATGCCTAATATTGTAGGGAACATTTGACTAGCTTCCCGGGCTCCAAATGCAGATTTGAAAGCACCATTAGAAAGTTTAGGATTTGTAGATGTCGATCAACTATTCAAGCATGCAAAACCGACTCTCTATGACTGATAAATTTTATTTTAAAAAAATCTGCGCTTTCACCAGCTAACCCGTCTTGAATTTTGCTAGTTAGTTGGTGAAAGCTCCGCCTTTCACTAGTTAAGGAGTGGATTTTCGGTTAAATTAGCTGGTGAAAGCCTGTCACGGCCAGAATAGCCGAATTTTTGCCCAGATCGAGATTTTTGGGGTTTGAATGGTTTGAAAACACTTCAAATGGACAGTTGTTGAATTATCAAGTCTGATTCAAAGGCTAGTTTTGAGGGATAAGGTCAAAAAGAGGTTTTTTAACTACATTTGGCATCTTTTCAAAGGCAAGATATCAGGGGTTTGAAGACATATCATCCAATTCGAATTTTATCTTTGGAGGACCAAATCAAACAGCCTTGGGAGGCTAAAACTGCACTTCATCAACAATCTACTACTCTTAGAGATCATTAGATAGGACCTTTTCCTATCTAGTTTTGATTTTCCATTTTTAGTATTTTAGATCCATTTTTATAGGATCTCATCCTACACTTGTAGTATCTGTTTTGATTTGACTATTTTTAGTAAATCTGATCCATCTTTCAAGGATCTAGATTTCATCTTGTAAGGCTATAAAGCCAAATACATTTGGAGCACTAGGGGGGGCAATCTAGGAGACAATTTTTTGGCTATTGTACTAGACTCTTTATTCATAATAGAATCACAGTCCTCTTCTATTTTCAATGACAATTTTTCTCATACTTTCATTATCCTGTACTTTATTTCAGTTTAGCTCAGCTTCTAAGAACTGTTATCTTCTTATTAATCTCATGAACTTGAACTAAAGGTTTCCTTGCTATCTTGTATGGCCCTGCACATTGTGTTTTTGGTTATCTAGACTAGTATTCTTCATATCCTATTCAAAATTCGTTGTTTGATCATTGATTTCTAAAAGCATTGTCTTATTCGAATGTATGAAGTGGTCCTTTTCATTAGCTATTGAGTTATCCTATTGTTCCAAGCATACAAAATCTACCATATTCTTAAGTTACCAAGCATTCTTAGCCTACAACCGTAAGGAGTTTCTTGGAGTGATAACACCTGTGACACATAGATAGTGCATTATCTTCTTGTAATCATTAAATCAAACTGAATTAAACTCAAAACCATCACAAAACATCAATTACACGTACCTGTTATAAGATATGATGATTTGATATGAAATCCTTCAAAACTTCTTCAAAATGGTTATTAATACATATATAATATCGGTAAAAAAGGATTCAATCAACATCATTAAAAAACCAAATTACGAGCCTAACATTACCCCCACACCTAAGATTGTGTAGGTCCCACTGCAAACAAAAATGAATTGCCCAATATGACTAGACTTGTTGAGAAGGGGATGGATTGCCTTTAGAAGCTTCTTGCCATGAAGACTTGGTCTAGGCCCTCTTGCAATGTTTCAATTGTCCACGGAGGATATGGTTATCATTTCTCATTTGGTCAAACAATATTTGGAGGGAATTCACCTTTTCTTGTAGTATTTCATTGTCATGGTGGAGATGTGTATCCATGGTCTTCCTCTCTTCCAATTGTTGCACCAAATGAACATTTTCCTTTTGTAGCTTTTCAGAGGAGGGATTGGATCCCTTGAAGGATATAGAAAGTCTATCAGCTTTGGGATTTGGTATAGGCATCTGGGAGGTAGGAGTAACAAGGGATTTATGAGGAGAAATAGGTTCATATTTTGTCTCTCCGTGAGGATCCAATTCTTCTACAATCACTTTCCTAAGTATTTAATGAGGGATTTCGAGATCGAAGGATACTTGGATAGGGTCTGAAGTGGTTGGGGTTTTTTCATAAGGTTTTCCTCTTGTATTTCAGACACGTTTTCGAAATGATCCTCTCTTGAATCGACTAGTTGTTCTCCTATTTGTGGGGACTATAGGGAAGTCTTGTTGAATTACCTCTTATAACTTTTTGGGTGTAGGATCAATAGATGTTGAGGGATTTGGAGAGTTATCAATAGGCTTCTTAGTCTTCTTGCATGATGAGGTTGCAGGGGTATCAACAAGTTTCTTAGTCTTTTGTTCTGGTAAATGGGTAGCTTGAGTAGGAGGGTTTGGAGTCTTCGGAGAGTGGGATTTGGATGGAGTAACAATCCCTATATCAAGTGTTTTATTGATGGTATTGATTGTAATATGAGGGTTTAAAAATTGGTAAATGAACTCATCCCATGTCTTCCCCTGTTTTTCCAACTCGTCTATAACAAGCAGTTGGTTGAGGTCATGGTGGAATAGCCTATTATGGGGGTTGGAAAAGTTACTTTGTAGTTGGGAATACATCTTCTCAATAATGTTAAGAAGTAAAATGGAAAATTCAATGGCTTATTGAATTGAAAATGAGCTAATAATCTTAAGTGGCAGGATTAAAAGAAAAAATATCTACCTTCGCAAGTGATCATTCTGGTGATGAATATGAGAGGGTTAATTATCTCATCCTTAATACACTCCTTGGAGTATCCCTTAGCTCCAAAGACATTATGAAACTTAGGTTTAATGACTTTGTTGTATCTCACTCATGGCAACTGGTGGTGTTTGAACCAGTGGTCTCCAACTCTTAGAAGCTTTGTGGATGAGGAAATTGACTCCTCAGAGACCACGAAGGTGAGAGACCCCACACATGCCATCCTTCCATCAAATACACAGGTGAATTGTAGAGAAACGTCATCATTGTGGCCTTGCAACTGAGCCAAGAATGGTCCCCACCCTGTGTGAAGGAAGACTTCCCTGCACTGTGCGAACTTGGGGATAAAAAAGAGGTCATCATAGGAGGAAGACTCATACCATTTGGGCATGGTGACAGTGTGGAGAAATGGACAGAGGGAATAATTCGACAAAGGAAAAGTGCAATTAGGCAAAGGATGAGCATGATTAAGAGGAGGGTGAATGAAATTGAGTAGAGGATGAGTGCAATACATAAATGGGATAACAATTTGAGTGATCCCTCCATTTTTTAATGCACCCAAGGTGTAAATGGTCTCATTCATTGATGAATTCATCGTAAACGAGTTTCCTTGTGTGAGCATGAGTGCACTGATTTCATATTCGAAGAGCATATTTTGGAGGCAATTGTAATGATGAAGGATAGATCAATGTCCAAGTCTTCGACTTGGACATTTGATCATAAAAATGTTTAATAATTTTATCATTTAATCTCAATTTCCATTAACTAACTGAAATAAATTCAAATGATACCTCGTTACCTGAAATCATGAACATTTACTATGTGTATACATCTCGTTTGATCCTTCATAGGGTGCGTCATATGGTCATCCATATGGAACCTCATATGGTCTTTCAAATGGAACCCCATACAACACTCCATATGGTACCCCTGTGCGAAATGAATTTTTTTCATCTTGTAATGGATGTTTTATCCATAACATTCAATATTAAAATGATTTTGATAGTCACAGTAAATAGGAGCAGAGAGGGTTCCATTATTACTTGTTTTTCCATCATGGTCACACAGTCTGTTCCTCTTTCTTTCATATTATAAGGCATGTAATCAAAATCTGTAATGAATAGTCTATAAAGAAAAAACAGTTAAGTGTTCTATCAAAGAAATGTACAACAGTTTATAACACATAGGGAATTAGCATTTTGAAATAAAACAATTGTTGATATAATAGCCTGCATCATGAAGAAAATATACATAAATTTTTTGTTTAAAGATTCCACTTCTTCTCATGGCTTATAGATAGGCAATGTTGTCATTTGTCAACTCCTGAAACCCTCCCCCGCTCCTAAGTATTGTGACACCTCACAATAAAAAATATAGGAAACGAGTCAATTCTCCCAATAGCCAAAGATTTACAACTTGTTAAGTGTAGAGACAAATTTCACATATCGGTCTAACGAGACGGTTATAATATGGCCCCACCTATAGGACAAAATATCCTACATATAGATAATAAGAGGTAGGCGAGAGAGTTTCAAGATAGTCTCAAAGTTGGTTCCCAATGGAAGATTTATGGAGTTCATTAACCTTAGATTAGCCATACATACTTTTTTTCATCTTTGTCTACAAGTAATGCCATACACTAGGACAACTTTAAATTTCTTATTATTTTTTGTCAGATTATCATCCTCGCTAGGTAGAATGCCTCGATGCCAGCAAGCTTGTTCAGTACTTCGGCAGGTTTACCTAGTCATACCACAGGCCAGTACCTACTTCCAGTAGACCTGTTCAGTATCCCGGTGGGTTAGCCTCATACACCCTCAAAGACTGACCCTCCATCTTTTAAGATTTTAGTATAAGATTACTTGTGAAAGAATATGGGGGGACATTTTTGAAAAAAAAAAAATCTCTTTTATTTTTTTTTATTGGGATGGAATTTATGTTAGACAATGAATTTCCTTCATATATTCCTTATAGATTTTCCTGATGTAAGGGGTACTTAAGTGGACGTATCCTATCTAAAGATATGATATAATCAATCATTTTTAGTGTGTAGTGGATGGTACCATTGGGAAAGAACAGAAAGGTATCTTTAGGCTCAACTCACTTTCTTCTTTTTTTTAACGTTATTGTGATGTTTCCATGACTAACCGCTAATCAGAACTCCTTGTTACTCTTTAATAAATCTACTTTACTCACTTACTCAGGTTTCTTGGGAAAACTATATGAGTAAACTCTATGTTTGATGGTTACGATATCACTTCCTTATATCTAGTGGTGAAGTTTTAAGAGAAACTGCTATTAGAGATGCCTTGAAAACAAAAGATGAAAATATTTGCAAAAATGTGGCTATTACAACAAGTCATTATTCAATTGATGCCTAGAAGACAACAAGGTTCAAATATAGCAATATTTTGAAGAAACATCCTTCTTTTATATTTCCTTGAAATTGTCTACTCCTGGTGAAATAAATACGTAAAGGTATCTCTAGAATTGTCTATCAACAAAATTCAAAATTATTTACATATATAGAGTCGAAAATTCACAAAAATTATTTACATATATAGAGTCGAAAATTCAAAAAATCATTCAAGAACAAGGGGAACTTCCCCATATATTGCTAATGCTGTCGCTTGGACATGTCCTCAGAGCAAATCTTATTTTGAAATGGCCCTGATAAAGTTTGAGTTCGTTCATTTACTACAAAGGAGACTTGTCCATCACCAATTGTTTTGATTTTCACAACCCCATTGTCATACATGGTGATCTTCACCTTATAGGGACCTGCAACCACCGAAAGTGGTAAGTTTTCCTTGAAGTTTTTGAACCGAGTCAAACAACAAATCCCAATCACAAGGTTGTAAGTGTTTCTTATTAATAAACTTATCATGCCACTTGCTCCCCTGGTTTTGGTTTCTATTGTTACTTGATAGCATCTTTCCTAGGGATATCATCCAACTCATTTAATTGTAGGGATCATTGTTCCTGAACCTCATCTAAGTTTAATCCCACTTTGCAGCACACGTATATTCCAGACTTGGAATTCCATTGGTAGAAGCACTTGTTTCCCATATACCAACTCACAGGTATGCCAAGTGGTGTTTCTCCAAGTGGTCCAATATGCACATAAAGCCTCTGTAATCCTATCATCCCAATCCCAATGATGTAATTAAATAGTATTGGTTAAGATAGCTTCCAAAACATTGTTTGTGGACTCCCACCCCACCATTAGCTTGTGGGTGGTATGGGAGGGTACACCTATGTTGTATGGAGAAGACTTGCAGTGCTTAATCCCATATTTCTCTGTTATTTCTCTCATCAGCTTGGAAGTGAATTGAGTGCCTTGGTATGTAACAATTTCATGAGGAACACCAAAGTGGGTAAAGATGTCTTCATAAATGAATTCGACAATGGATTTTTCTATAGCCCTAAATAGGTCTTTTGTCTCTACCCACTTGGTGACATAATTTGTACAAACCAAAATATAATTTTTCTTATGTGACATGGGTGAAATTGGTCCTACAAAGGCAAGGGCCCATTTCTCGAAAGGTTCTACCATAACTTGGGAATGCAAGGGCATTTCATAAGCTGACGTGGGTCTTCCTGTCCTTTGACAACTATCACAACTCCTCACATACTTGGTAGCATTCTTATTGATCTGTATGTAAAAATACTTCGTAACCTGTGATGTAGTGGTGAAACTTATTGATAGCATGAACTACTGCCAAGAATTCATTCTCGGTGACTGTGTATCTTAACTCGGCAGGGGACAATTTCTTGCTCACAAAATAAATGGCATAGGACTGTTGGTCTTCTTTCTTCCCTAATACTCCTCCTATTGCGGTGTCAAAAGAATAAATGGATATATGAAATGGGAGAGCCCAATTGGGTCCCTTAAGAATTGGTGCCATAAACAACTTAGCTTTCAGGGTTTCAAAGGTGGTTTGACACTACTCATTCCAAATAAAATCAACATCCTTTATTAACAATACAAACATGGGTGCAACAATCTTCATGAAATTTTCAATAAACCATTGGTAGTATCTGGAATGTCCAAGAAAGATTCTCACCTCTTTCTGAGTCTTGGGGGGTGGAATTCTAACGATGAACTCAATCTTAACATGATCGACTTTAATCCCTTCATATGAAACATGATGTCCTAGAATCACTCCTTTAGTTACCAACATTTTACATTTTTCATGACTTAGAGACATGTTCATTTCTCGGCATCTGATAAGGACTTTTTCTAAATTATCTAAGGCTTCCTGGTAATTATTTCCATATACTATTAAGTCATCCATGTATACCTCCACACAATCATGAATAATATCAACAAATATCCCTAGTACTACTTTTTGAAATGTGGCAGGAGAATTACACAATCCAAATGGTAAGACCCTATAGGCATAGGCGCCCCAAGAACAAGTAAAGGTATTCTTGTCCTGATCCTTGGGTGATATGATAATTTTATTACACCCTCTATATCCATCTGAAAAGGAGAAATATTTCTTTCCAAACAGGGTATCCAAAACTTGGTCAATGAAAGGAAGAGGAAAATAATCCTTCAGAGTGGCCTTGTTAAGATCCTGAAAATCAACACAAATTCTCCATTTCTAGGTCACTTTCTTTGGAACAACTACAAGCGGGGATACCCACTTACTGTTGGAGATGGGATAAATAATTCTAACATTTAATAACTTGTGGATCTCCTCTTTTAATATATCTTTGAGTGTTGGGTTCATCCTTCTCTGGGATCAAATAAGAGGTGTTACTTCCCTCTGGGTATATATATGATGAATGCATGTTTCAGTTTGTATATCCTTCATGTCAAAGTATTCCTAGGTGAATTCCCCTAATTTTTCTTTAAGGATACTTACTAACTATTTTTGTTGGTTTGCATCTAGCCCAGATTTTATATATAGAATTTTTCTTGGACTAATATCATAGGGCATGGTATGAGATGTGGAAGACTCATCTATATCAAAGACAAAATGGATGGGTCCAATTTTTCCTGAAATTCTTCCCTAAACATGTACTCAAATTGGGGAAAATATTGTGGAAAATCAATACACGTGATAGCATAAATAAACCAATTTAGCACATTTTTCGTTGTGTGCTCCTGAAGTTCCCATGAATGATCAATTGGAAACACAGTTTCTTCCTAGTCCTCATTCTCGTATGGAAATTCAAGCCACCATATATTCTCCATGATAGGTTGATCTAGAGGATATATGGTGAGCTTCTAGATAGAGAGTCCATTTGAGAGGGTAATTTATCCTTCTCTACAACTAATAAATGAATTCGATGTGGCTAACCAAGGTATTCCCAAAATAACGGGATGGCCTTTCGTAGGATCCTTTGAGTGACTGACAAGAAAGTATACTGGGTACTCCCATGAGGCTAAAGTAACTATGATATCATCCAAAATTCCTTCAGGTATAACCCTAGTCTTATATGCTAATTCCAAAATGGTTGGGGTAGGTCTAATAAGAGGTTTTAACTGTAATTCCTCCAAGGTAGTAATGGTAATAACATTTATGGCTACCCCTAGGTCTATGAGAGTGTTCCCAATGGAAACCTCATTAATGGTTATGGTCACTACACAGTTTCCAGGGTTCCCATATTTTTCTACCTTAGGCTGCTCTAATTTGTACTCAAAAAGTTCTCCTATGAAATGTATTGTTGGAGGATCTTTTTGCTTCCTCGTTGGCTTCTTAATACACAATTATTTGAACACCTTAATATAGATTGGACTATCCTTAATGGCTTGAAGCAAGGGAATCTTGACACAAATATTCTTCAATTCATTCAAGATGTCAAATTCCAATTGGGTGGTAGGTTTCTCAATTACTAATATTTATGGATAAGGAGGGGCCTTCATAATTTGTGAAGGTTTATTTTGGGGAAGCTTGGGTTCTTGGTCCTAAAGAATAATAACATCTTCCCACCTAGTGTCATCCATGGGTTGTTTGGGGGTTTCCTCTTCTTCTTCTTCTCGGATGACTATTGAATGTCTCTTCCTGTCCATAACTTTTCCCGACCTCAGTTGAATCTCCTGCAATGGAATAGGATAAATAGCATATGTCGAGAAGGCCTGCATCTCAACATTGTGAAGAGGTTGCATGGGCTAATTATTGGGATTGGGCACCGGTTGTTCCTGTAACAATGTTGGTCTCGGGGAGCTTGTATTTTGATGTTGTTGCTGTTGTTTTTGTGGAATAGGAGGTAAAGGTGGTGGAACAAAACCTGGCAGAAGCTACAATATGTTAGGTGGAAACTAAGGATAAGGATGGTTGGGAATAGGGACAGGTGAAGTTTGAGGGTTCCCTTGGTTATGCCCTCCTCTCGATCCTTGAAGCCAAGAATGGTGATACTGTGTAGACCCATTTTTCCAACTTGGTGAGTTCCACTGTTGTGGTTTTTGATAATAGGGTGGAACTTGAGGTTGTATATTCGAGCATGTAGGATGATTCCTAGGCTACCATGGCCTCCTAGGTGCATAAGAGGACTCCCCAGGATCCCCACTTCTACAGATGGCTAACAAACCAGGAAATGATGGACATTTTTCAGTTGAGTGGTCTTTTGTGAAGAATCCACAAAATGAAATGTTATCTAATGAGAATTCCCTTCAGGAATGCTTCCTCCTACATCTTGGGAAAAATATGCTTATTGTTCCATTTTCCTCCTCCTGTTTCTTTTTAATATTTAGGGTTTCCAACTGAGAACCTATTATGATTAAGATATATGTCTTGAAGTTATCTAAAAGGTTCCCTATCTCTACTCTTGTGATACAACCTGAAATAACTGGTTTTAAGTTTCTACTATAAGGATCTCGAACATTCTTTCCTTTTTTAGCTCTACTCCTCGACTAATTCTTACACATTTCACAGATTTTGGAAAATGGTTTATGGGAGATGTCACCTGATGCCATTAGGTTAATTATCTCCAGGTATTCCTCTAAAATCCATTTAAGGAAAAGATCCCTAACTGCAACATCTCAAGGGTCATGGTATTTTGATTTCTATGAGATATAAGAAAACCATTCCATATAATCCTCACGATTCTCCTCCTCTAACTGTTGGATTTTGAAAATATCATTAGAATAATCCTTGGATTTGCAGTAATCTTGGTACTTCTTAAGAAATATATCTTTCATGGATTCCCAAGACCTAATACTGGATTCTCCCAACCCCATGAACCATCTTGGTGTAGAGTCCTTGAGGGTGGAAGGAAATAGTTTTAGTTTATGGGAATATTGTAAGTAGTTTTAGCTCCTACACAAGATGTCAAACTCAAATAGGAAGGTATCTGGGTCTTCAATGCTTTTACTGTAAAAGGTGGGTAGTGCCGAGAGGGGACTTTTTTTCATATTGAAATTTTATGTGTTGTCCAAAATTGGAAACCCAAAGGTGGTTTCAGTTTGGTTTCCAGATTCTTCTCCCTCCTCGTGTCTTACATTCTTGTGATCCTCCTGATCATCCATACTAATTTGGTTTCCAAAAAGAGAGTACCTAGGTGGTTTTATCCTTGAAGAGAACAAGGTATCCCAAGGTTCTTGTGTAAGACAATTATCCCTCTAATGGGAAGGTCTTCCTACTACTTGGGTGTATGGGACTATACTCAAGCCGATTGAGATTATTGGTGCCAAAGTTTCTATGTCAATTTGAGATACATTTATATTGGTTGAACTACCAAACAAAGTATTCACCTATTCAGGGTCTATGATGTCTTCCAAGTTAGTATCTCATGCTTCAACTTTTTGTTCTATTTTCCCACTATTACTGATGCTTCAACTTTTTGTTCTATAGTTCTCCCTGTTTTAGCCTTTTCGGAGACTGCTTTAGATCGTTGGGTTGAGCTAGCTTCTTTTTTTCGGTATCAGTCTGCGAAGTTTATGAGTGGAATGTTCCTTCCCCCCAAAAGGTCGGAAGGAACTTTGGTTGAAAGGTATGATTTGATTTTAATGTATCTTCCCTTTGGGTCTCTAGGTTTGTTCATGAAATAAAACAATAAAAAAAAAAACTACCATTGGGTTTGGGGGAACCTGCTATAACATATGCGCAGGTTCTTACCTCTCGTCTTAAAGTTCCCCCACCACCAAAATAATTCTAAGGTTTAGAAATGATCTATTTCCTACCTTGAGACAACTCCCCAAAAACGACGCCAAAAATGATGGGTATTCTATATGCACTAAATCTCTCAATCAAATTGTCAACCTGGGGTAGGTAAACTTAGATTTGTAGCACTATATGTGCCAAGGAAGAAAATATAGAGGAAGTATAGTCTAACTAAAGATATGGTCTATCTGAGGGATAACCTACTTAAGAAAATACTATCAATGAGGAAACCCTATTAAGGAACTTAAATAATTTACCCTAAGCAACTTTTAAACAATGGATCGATGGATTGTTCCTAAAGAAGAAAATGAAAACCCTACTTTGAACAAGTTAACTTAATCAATCTAATGAGAAAAAGAAAGCCATCTATTTAATATATTCAACTTAATGAGAAATAGGAACAACAAATTAATCTAATCAATCTATTCCAAATCAATGAGCAGCAACAAGTAAACAAGCAAACAAATAACCTATTAAAACTTATGCAGCAAATAAACTAATCAAAACTACTCAACTGGTAACTAATCAACTATTAAGAAAGTGAACTCTATTATTAAGATAATACTCATAATTAATTCTAATATGCAAAGGGAAATCTTAACCTATTTAATTAAAAGCATCATGACAATATTCAAAGATTAGTCAACAATGACTCTTAATCTCTAATAACAAAAAAACTTAAAATACAATGATGATGATTATGTCTTTGGTGTCTTATGACATCACGATGGCATTTAACAATTAGCAACAGATCAAGAGGAATAATTTCAATATTAACTTCTATGGAGAAATGAAAGGTATGAATCAAGCAATCTAACGAGAGCTTAGCCATCATAGAAGAAATATCAACTATCCTAAAAATCCCTGTGATCTCTCAACTTATGCATTAATCATCAATGATAAGAAAACGTTATTCTACTTAATTCAAATGCAATTTTATGCTAATGTAAGAAAATTCACACCATTAGAGACTTATAACTAAAAACTTAACTCAAACTCAAACCTCTAATTAAAGTTTCAATCTAAACCTATAATGGAGATTTTATAAAATAAACCAAGCTAATCCTATTATTAACAATTCAAATTGCAAGTAAAAATGCTTATAAAAACATGATTTAAATTCTACTTCTATATACTACAAAAAAATTTATAAGCAAACTGAGAATTAAAATCAAAACTAGCAACTATTCATCCATTGAAACATTGCCAAAGAAACTATGTACTATGTATTAATACTTTGTTTTAGCTATTCTATTTCACCCTGTAGAAATTCAAACAATCATTTAATCATACAACAAGGTTAGTACCTAAGATTGCAAGCTATTTACTAATAATTAAAAAGACACAACATATTAAGAACTACCCTTTACAAGCAACCTACAAAAAGGAAATTGAAACAATTAAATTATGAATAACCAACACACAACATGTAAAATGATAAAAACACATATAACAGAAAATGAAAGAAGTGACAATTGCACAACTCAAATACACAATATAACTATCTAACTATTCACCGAGACCACTAGTGGGCACCCCAACAGGTTGTGGCTACTTCTCAACAATGAATCACGAGCTAAATCAACATGATTCTGGCATTTAAATTAAAAACACAGTCTTGCACAAGTTTGTGGAAATGTCTTGAATTACACAGCAAAATGATTCTAGCAATCCTTCACAATTCTTAACCACTATTGTCTGACCACTACTATAGTATTTATAACAGTTACAATTCGAGAGGTCGACCACTGGAAGGGTCAACCTCCTGTAAAAATAACAAAATACATTAAATATGCTATAACATCCTTTGGCTTCTAGAAAACAAACGCGCCACTCAATGCTCATCATAACATCTTAATCCAAGATGTCAAGAGATCAGTAGATGGAGGCCATGAGGGTGAACAAAACTCATTTCGTCAATTCGCCCAGCACAGGTCGCCAATATAACAACCGCCAACTCACCCACATTTTTAGTGTTGGATGAAGTACCGGACACAGTGCCAGATGGAGTACTGAACGATCTACTGGATGGAAAAATGCCATGCGATTTTCCCCTGTCACACATAGACCCGCATTAGCTTCTTGTAATCATTAAATCAAACTGAATTAAACTCAAAACCATCACAAAACATCAATTACATGTACCTGGTATAAGTTATGATGATTTGCTATGAAATCCTTCAAAACTTCTTCAAAATGGTTATTAATACTTATATAATATCGTTCAAAAAGGATTCAATCAACATTGTTAAACAACCAAATCACGAGCCTAAAAAACATCGATGAGTTTAAAGAGCACAAGGTATAGATCTTTTGAGAAAACTAAAGTTTAGATGATCAAGTCCATTAGGTTAGCTATAGTTTGACATGTATGGTTTACTTTGTATGTTAGGGTCTATATTATACAGTAGTCCAACACAAAAATTTCATAGTAGCTCATGAGAATTTGGTTTGGAGGACATTCATATGGATCTTTGTATGAGGGTTTAAGACATACGATTTTTAGTGGTAACAATTGATGAAGTATAGAAGTAGTGACAGGTTGTGGCGATAATAGTGATAGACCAGTAACAAGTTGACTGATTAAGAGGTAGTGACAAGTTGTCTTCATATATATTTCTAGGTGCTTGGACAAGGCAAGAAAAGGGGGCTATAGCCTCCTTCCTGTTGGTGTTGGAGAATTTGAAAGTTGGAACTTCCTTCATGTTGGAGCCTGAAAAATGGGGGGTTGGAGCCTCAGTCTATTTGTATTTGGAAAATAAGGAAGGTTTTAATTCCTATGAATGTATTTATTTTAACATATAAGAAAATCATTCTGTGGTTTTCTCTCGCATTGGATTTCCACGTAAACTTCTACTGTACTATGTATTTATTGATGCTTATTGTTCATGGTTGATTTATACTATTGATGATACATTAAAAAATAATGTTAAACTTTTGAATACTGCTCATAAATTTAAAGAATACATATTGTGGTTAAAAGTGGTAATAAAGTACTCA
>SNQJ01S0158307.1:0-22020 GCA_010110895.2 Picea sitchensis
GAGTCTGAACGTGCGAGCAGGGTATCTAGCCCGAAATCAACTTGAAAGGCTTCCACTCAACATTGTGGGTATACCTTTAAGCGATCCCCATAATACGATCTGACCACTACAATCAGTCAAACCACAGAGGGATAATATCCGTAGCTCTCCCGAATGAGACCTCGTGCGTAACCCCTGTGTGAGAGGGGGATCCCAGGAAGACTTATACGACAATTGGATTTGACTCTCCCTAGCTCAGGATGCTAATGTTTGTTTTGGAAAAATTTGGAGAGTTATTCTCACAACCTAATCCAAAGTACTAATCCTAGTCTACTGTTGGTGGAGGATCCTAGAAAAGAAAATGTTCTAGATAGTTTTTAATTAGCGTTCATTTTATAGTTGTTCTTTACTCAAAAAGGGGTGCATGGAAGTGAAACAGATGGAGTGATGACTCAGTCCCCAAAAAATGCATCAAATATGATAAGTAGTCATTTCTTTTCTATGAACATCTATTTAAGGGAGAGAGAGAGAGTTATTTTCACTAACAAGCACTAATAAGGAATGTCCTCAAACGAATTTTCTTCAATCAAATCCGATGTGGTGCTAAAACTTTTTGGAAATACCTTATAATATGAAAAATCAATCATGAAGATGTTGCTTTATTGTTTGTATGTGAATAATGATTAATTCGAAACAACACTTTTCTTGCCAATTATCCTTTTGGATCAAGGAAACTAAGACAAACACAAGCAGGTTTCGTACAAACAATGCACCCTCTCGTTGTGATAAAAAACAAGAAGAAAAAGAAAAGAAAAACAAATAAAAATCAAGAACTTCACACCAAAAGAAATGTCAAATAACAATGACCTTAACTAAAACCAAATGGAGAGATTCGCAGGCTTCTGATGTCCTTCACCAGAGTTTCTCGCTCAGTCAAAAAGGAGAGAAAGACAGTGCATTGGTTTCAAACTCCAAACAACAAAAAAACTCAACAATAGTGAAGAAGGCTACAAAATCTAAACAACAAGGTGTTTGTTCCTCATAAGGAAGGATGTAAAAGTTGAACGGGAAGAAGCATTGACTCAAAGAGAGGCTCAACAAGTGAGACACAGAGGTTAGACCCTGAAAAAAGAAATTCTGGAAAGGTTTTTGGCCAAAAGAGGGTTGGCACTCTGGTGTAAAGGGAACCAAGCATTATAGCGCTCTGTGTAATATAGTCAGGGAGCGCTGGCACTCTGTTAACATAGCCACAGGGGCACCAGGTTCAAAAAGCTCCTAAAAATGTCAAAAAATCCAAAAATTGCAGTCTAGTCTTGTCCATCAAGTTGAGTGTGATGGGGGTAGGCAGTCAATCAGCTCATGAAATCAATCAAAAAGGGGTGAACCAGGTATGAAAACAATCAAGGGGTAAGACAAGGTCTATGAGGAGAAATCAAAACAAAAAGGTTTCGATTTGAGGCTCCCTAGCGGAGTCGCCAGTTTCTGTTGAAAGAAAATCTCCATGCGGACAGGTAGATCTCCTCTTGAGAGCTAGACTCTTAACTCTTAAGACAGAATACGCTTAACATGGACATTGACTTCCTTTTAGATCTATACAAACTAATTCATGAGGAGGAAAGAGAACAAAAGTACCTTTTTACTGACGTTTGTCCCTGCACGCTCTGAGTTGAGATTCGATCTTTCGCTCCTCGATGAGCCCTGTAGACAAACAATAGTAAAACCACTTCCTACTCTATTGATGTTAGATCGAAAATATATCTATCTATAAATGATAAGTTCATTTAAGATCAAACACGAACTAGAAAGAAACAGGCCAAGCATGTCATATTAATGAGAACAATGATAGAAGTAACTTACAACCGTGGATGTGAATGCGACAGCTTCGTCAAGTCCCCTTTGTCTAACACTTTCTCAAAAGATCCACGACCTGGATGATAGCAGCTTCACTGATTACTCTCCTCCAGTTCACCGTGTGTTTCCTATGAGATCATAGGTTTCATGCTTGCAATTCTCCCCCTTTTCCACCATGATAGAGCCTTCTTATATAGGTTAAGAGAGGCTTAACCTCTTGAGGTATCTTTAGGGTAGGTTGAGGAATTCCCTCCTTAGATCAGGGATCTTCTCCTAAGATCATGGGTGAACCAGGAATTCAAATGCAACTACCTTCCAAACTTGAAACATCCTCCCCTTATTCTCCTCAACAGATCAACTACTACCCAGATTAGACAACGCTCCCTCAAAAGGGGCATCAGGGCTCTATAACGCTCCCTAGTAGGCTCAAGGGGAGTGCCAACACTTCAAATACTTGTAGCGCTCTTTCAGAGGGGTGCTTTAGTGTTATAACGCTCCCTATCACCTTATAGGGGAGCGCCAGTGCTCCTAAGGGTGATGTGGGGGAGCGCTCCCTTCTAAAACTCTAGTTTGAGAGCTCCTTTCAGGTGGCAAGAGATACTTGACTTTAGTTAGCCATTCTCTTTATTCAAATCAAGTGTTTGAGGTATTCTAAGTGTCTCCTTAGTGTCGTCATCATGGCAATATGCTTTGTTTGACATTTGCGACACTTGTGAACAACATGCAACACTTGCGACAGTTGTGAGGAACATGCGACACTTGCGACACTTATCAAAGCGAGTAATGTTGATGTGTAACACATGGTGCTAGACTCTTGTGACCATGAGACCTCTGGATGGATACAAATCTATGAGAAAGACGCAGACTTTTCCACCACCTACCAAATGTTCTGCGTAAATGCAGTTGTCGCTAATTTTCATCTTCAGGATGGGTTGTTGGGTCATCTAGGCCATATCTACGTTCCATAAAGCGAGTGAGCGAAGATGATCTAGGAATCCCACTACAGTCAGGTGGCAGGACACTTTAGCGTCTAAAATATAGTGGAAATGTTGCAGAAACATTTCTACTAGCCTAAACTTTGACAGGAGGTCAACAAGTATATAAGGTCCTGCACTGCTTACGTGATTGCCAAACCGAGAACTAAGAAACATGACATGCACACCCCTCTACCTACTCTTGACAGGCCATGGGAATCCATCTTAATGGACTACATTTCAGGCCTCACATCCTCCAAGAGGGGCAATGACTGTGATTTTGTGGTTGTGGATCGCTCTTCTAAGATGGTGATTATGGTTGCTTGTAAGAAGAGAATCACAATAGAGGCCACTGCCAAGCTCTTCTTTGAACGAGTCTAGGTACATTTTTGAATTCCACAATCCATTGTCTCAGATCGGGACAGACGATTTCTCAACACATTTTGGTCAAGCCTCTGGTCAGTGTTGGAGACCAAGCTCACCAAATCCACAACCTTCCACCCCCACACAGATGGCCAAACCAAGGTCATAACTCAAACAATCATGCATATCATGTGCATGTATATATCCAAGCACCCTCACACATGGGATGAGAGTCTCCCCTATGTTTAACATAGCTACAACCAAGCCCTACATAGCTCAACCCATCACAACCCCTTTCGGGTGGGGTTGGGATTCCAACCATTGGGTCCCATAGATGTTGCACTACCCCTTGTGGTCACCTCGAGCAACTCATATCCTGCTCCAACTGAAGTTGACAAAGCCACCCAGTTCATTGAGTGGATCCAACACATCCACCAATAGGTTCATGATATCATACAAAAGTCCAATGACAAGTATAAGTAGCACCATGATCAACATCGGGTGCCATATAAGTTTAAAGTGGGTGACAAAGTTTGGTTACACTTGTAGTAAGAGTGACTTACAGGACCCCATAGGAATATTTTCCCACTCATTTATGGGTTGTACACCATCACCAAGGTTGTGGGTGATAATTATTTTGAGCTCAACATTCCTCCTTTCCTTGTCTTGCACCGAGTGTTCAATGTGGATATCCTTCGACCGTATTTTCCACCATTATTGGACATCTCAGAGATAACAAAAAAACTGAAACTAATAGATCTAAACCCCGACTGCATACAATAGGCATCCAGTGATCAGATTGTGGAAAAACATATCAAGGGCACTTGCTAGCAAAGGATCCAACTTTATCGAGTTGTCAAAGCAGGGCAACTCCTGCACCAAGGCAAGTGGCTCACCCAGGGCCAAATTCAACATAAATTTTCTCATATGATGGGGGAACTCATCACAATGGAGACCATTGCTTCCTAATGGGGGAGTATTTATCCATATGGATTTTGGTGGCCTCCCACCTATTCTAACTAGCTGATTTTGGGAGTTTTCCAGTTTGGCAGTTTTTTCCCTAGTTTTCAGGTTCTTAACTCGTAGGGCCATTTTGAGGCCCTAAACAACGTTGTTTTAGGGATCTCCACAGTCAGAATGAAATTTCCAATGGGATATCATGTGCCTAAAATTGATATCATATGCAAAAGTTACAACCCCTGGAATTTGATGTACTAACTTACCCAAATAGGGCCCACATGAATTTTGGCGCTTCATCTCATAGGATTAGGTTTTTTGGATGTCTAGGATTTTTGACATTCGTGTTTATTGTAAAAACTCCTTCAGAGCCTCATTGTAATCATATTCTTGTGAATGAGAACAACCATCACATCTCTTCTCATAGATAAGCCGCCACCATTCTAGCAAGATTGTTTCCGCTGCATTTTATAGTTTCATCTTATTTCCTTATTGAATAGAAACCAATTTTATTGTATATCTGTTATTCTGTGTTAAGAATATTTTGATAATAATCTGTATTCATTTCTTTCTACAAATATATTATGGATCACTCAGTCAATCAAAGGATTATATTTTTTTAAATTGCATGCTACCTTGAATTTCCTAGTCAATTCTTCCAAATCTCATGTCCCTTTATGCATTTTCTATCTCTATGTACCAATTCTTCGAGATAGTGTCTAGAGTATGCCCAAAAAAATGTTTCCATTCTTATTGATGTATTGATCTCCAGTGCAGAGTACAATTTTTAACGTGATTTTTTGACAACTTAATCCATTGTACTTCAGCATGATACTTTCATTCTTTGTCCCAAATCTGACTTGTAATAACCTTTTGCACTGCAACCAATCTCTTATGTAACAAAAACATCTATTGGCGCACAGTGGGAAGGCTCGAGGTTAATAATTAATAAACCAACAAAACCCTTAGACACTGGCCCTTTTGAAATCATCTTCAAGAAAGTGAAGTCTCACTTGAGGCATCTAGAGGGGTTGTAGGAACCAAGTTTTTGTTGTCTGGAGAAGTGAGACATTCAACATGACCATACTATGCACTATCCATTCATCTATTGTGTGCATAATTTCTATTACTTAATCTTTAATTATCATGCAATATACCATGTGGGAGACATTACTCCACTTAACATTCATTCATTCATCATTAACTTAAGTGTGCGGGATCATAACATCATATATGAGTGACATAGTCAAAATACTAAACATTCACCATCATTGTACAGTAACCACAAAAAGTAAACATACATATACTAACCATCCATCACATGTGTCAGAAATATAACACACATATGCAACACGTCAATACACAAGGTTTTAATGTGGTTCACCCCAAACTGGGCTATGTCCACAATATCTGGCTTCTTATTTTAATCATTTTCAATCTCCTTATAGCTTCCCACTATGCTTACAAAAAAGATATATCAATCAATATTACCCAAACCTGTCTAAGCCTCTTTGTTGGAGTGTGAGCCTAACTCTCAAAAACCTCTGTCATCACTCAAAACATCCAAACACTTATCCAATTCTTCACTATCTATTCTTCAAAATTCATCCCCTTCTAGCCAAAACCCATTACATATTTATAGTATTCTATTAGGGATAAGCCTATCACAACATGGTTACAAAGTGGAAAAAATGTCCCAAAAATTCCTAACTACTCTCATTTCGTGCACGCTCACTCCTAATGTGCTAGCTACTTTCCACATGCACTTCTCCTTTGCCAAAATGTTGCATGATCTGCTTCTGTGTGATTTCGTAAACTTATCCAAAATATCCCGCTCCAACACTATATGAACGCATAAAAAGGATATTTAATTATCTGTGTGTATCTATACATCATAGTAAAAAGTTGGTTTACTAAATTTTAAAATTATATTTGTGTATCTATACATCATAGTAAAAAGTTGGTTTACTAAATTTTAAAATTATATTTGTGTATCTATACATCATAGTAAAAAGTTGGTTTACTAAATTTTAAAATTATATTTGTATATAAAACTTTAAATATAGATACAAAATTTTATGATAAAATGATAAAACCTTCATGGGAAATATTAATAATTATAAAGAACTAAATAAATATGACGATGATGCAGTGAATTCTAAAAATATTAATAAATTTAATAGTGATAAATTCTATAATTCCATAAATGGATGTGTTTTGAAACTATTTTACAAAGTGACCCCACCTCCCATGCATGAACTACAACGAGAAAGACCAATAAATATGTAGAGGCAATTGGATTATGAGACAATTAACAAAGATAAATATATTCATGGTATTATAGATAGATTCAGAAAGTGGCACAGTGGCACATTAAAAAAGATGAAATGTTATGATAACGAAGGAGGATAGGATCATACAATCCATGCATAAAATTATTAATGTGAGCAAATTATGAATACAAGGATGAGACGAGAATGATGTAAGAGAAGAAGAAATTGTGCCATAAAAGAATGGATACAATTAAGAAAAGAATAGATACAATTAATAATGGGACAAGAAAGATGGGTTAATAAACAGTTCGAGGTGGGGTTGCAAGAGAAGGATGGTGGTGATGGAGGGAATAAGAAATATGTTAATGGGAGAAGAAGGATAGTGAAGAGAATAAACATAGATGGTGTAATAAAGGGTGGTCGTGAATTCAATGGGGATGTTGAATAAAATTGAGTTTAAAGTCACAAAAATAATCCCATATTCCTACATATGTCATTAAAATTTTTCATTCACATCTCTTTAGTGATGAAAACCAAAATGCATGCTTTATAGTGTAACCTTCTTAGTGTAACGCCACACATTTTTTACCCTTCATTAAACCTAACTTTTACCTTAGAGTTATTAGTAAATCAAGTAATGTTCCTTTGACCCCGTGTTTATGACACCTATTAGAGGATATGGCATGTGTGATTACATATCTATTCCTCATGGTGATGTGATATGTGATAATGACCAACATATTTGTATACAACCTTGTGATTCGTTATGTTGTTATTGAGTGATATCAATTTTTGTAGTTTATTGTGACGCTCATTATTTTTCTTTGATTTATCATGTCTTGTTAACCTAACATGTGATATCTCCACTCTTAAATTTGACACATCACCACTTTTGAGAGTTGATTTTAATTGAGATAATCAATTATATGACCAGGTTGGTTTTTTATATTTAGGATAGAGATTAATTTTATGGGTTCTTATTTTTGTAGTTGATTACACTAGGAGATGATGGTCTCGATGTTGTTTAAGGCTTATGCATAGACAAGGACACGTGTACCAATTGTTTCTTTAAAAGTAGAATGTTTACTATGAGATGGTGGCATAGTATGTTATGATGGAATGATGATGTGAGTATAAGAGTGATGATAATTTTACATTTGGTGCACACAACATCATATTAATGATGAGTAATCTTAATGCGTGGTAATGATATAAATTTATATATATATTGATATTTTATAGGTGGAAAAATTAGAAGAATTGGCTTATAGGTTTTTTTTTCAAGGGTAGGTTTTAGATTGATGATTTAGGGTCTTGAAACTATTAGAGTTAGTTTGAGGAATTAAGTAACACTTTTTGTGATCAAAACTTTATAGGACTAGCTCATATCCCCTCGATTATTTTATACACAATGAAATATCTCCAATCGTATATCAGATCAATAAAAGTTTATGTACATAATTTATGCCTCCAACAAGTTCATCTTCCATGTTGACTACCATGGTACAGAGTCGATTCGATGTCAATCGACATGACTCACACATGTGGGGCTAGTCACACGTGGATTTTCAAGAAATTCTAGAGGGTCCCAAACTCTAATACTAATTAAGGGTTGATTCATGAAAAAACTATAACCCTAACCTTAAATAACTATTTACGTGTGTTAAATGTTGGTATTCTAGGAATAGAAGGCGTTGCATTCTTCTGGAATTTTATTATTCCGTAGTTGAGAAAATCATGTAGTAGTGGGATACTGAAGCATAACAGAGGAGGTGGAATATTTTGTAGTAGTCATTATGGCCACAATGTATATCAAAACTCCATAGCATGTTCCCCTTTCTTTCTAAATTTGTTTTATAATTGAGGAAAAAAGAGTAGAACATTGGTCTCACCTTATAGTTCGGTTTTATGCCATATTCAGTTTCCTACATCACATATTGTGATCATTGATGTTGATGTTATGTTCATTTTGTTTGTTTGTTTCATTTCGGTTTCAATTATTTCCATTATTTTGAGATTTACAATAGTAATATTAAATATGAGTTCCAAGCTAATATCATATTTCAAAATATTCTAATATCTATTCTCACGAATTGTTACAATGGAATTTCCTTGACAATTTACTAATTAGAGTATGTTCTAACTATTGAACTAAAGTTTATTACAAGTAAGATTATATGCATCTGGTGACTAGATGAGTTTTTTTAGTTACAATAATATACACTATGATTTAACACATGTTATTGATTCCTTAAATATGTTTGTCATGGGGTGATAATCACTTAATACATGTGACTTATGCTTTGATACATTTTATAACTTGAGGTCTTGTTGTTATCTTTTGAGCGAGAGATTGAGAAAATGGTTTCTCCATGGGCATGGATGGCCAGTTCAATGATAGATTTCATGGGAGCCCATACCCCAAAAAATATCTCAATAAAATATTATAATCTGGGCTACATACAAGATATTATGCAATCCCTAGTTCTATACCAACTACTCTATACTAAATTATTGAGGATTTATTAACGCACACATGCTTCAGGATTTTCGAATGCATATATATGTATGGTGTTTCTATAGGAGAAGAGCCATGAGTCAACCTAATTTCCCAAGATTTCAAGGACATGGATAGAGTTTTACTCACATTCTCCCACAATTGTGATCATGAATTTAGAATATTCCTACAACTGATGTGATGACTTTTAACACTATTCCATGATTTTTTACATATCAAATATTAGTCTTAATAGACAGATCCATGCCATGGTGACTGTGGTCATTTGAGCATTAGGGGTGGATTTTTAGTGGATACATATGGCATACAAGGAATGAAGTGGAGGTGGATTGTGTATGAATTTTCATGGAATCTTAGATTGTATTGAATTTTTTTACACATGTATTCATGAAAAAATGGACATGTAAAATCATAAAGAAAAAAAAAGGGGAGAGGAGAGGAATGTTATGAGGAAAATATCTATATGGATAGGGTAAACTGTAATAGATGGAAATGACTGCAGAAATCAGCTCTATCTTATAAACATGTTATATAAACCAATGTGCAAGCGAGATAAGAAAGAATCCTACCTCGTCGAGATGTTCGATGAAGTCCATTGTTGAGAACTTCGACCCAAAGCTATATACCTGCAACAAGTTCTCAACAAACAAGCAAGCCAAGCATATGGTGGTAATATAAAAGGTTAGCACATTAGATAGCATAATCCATCAATATACATAACAAATACACCCATTGATAATCACTCATATATTTACAAGATATTAATTGGACGTGAAAAGAGTATTTCTATTAATAAATGATTAGCAGAAGTGAAAATGTTACAGACTTTTGTGTCGTCACGTTTCGGAACCGAGAAACTAAGTTCCTTCCAGCTGGGCCTCCACCACTTCAATCCTCCACCAAAGGAAAGCTCATAGAAGGGAGAAAATGAGGTTCTCCATCAATAAGGGAAGAACTTTGGGGCTGAACATTGTGTTAAGACTTAAAGGACAAAGGGATGCAAAGTCAATATGAAGTAAATAATTTCTTCAGAGTAACTTTTCTCTCAAAGTTGAATTCTTTCTCCTTTTCCATATCTCGGAATTGGCCCATTTATATCCTTCAAAATGGAACTAAAGGGCCAAGTCAGAATGTTTCCAGTATATGGAAGGCCAAGGATCATATAACTCTTGTCGTGACATGGAAACCCAACATTTAATTTTCATTTTCTAGCACAAATCTTGACGTACGCGGGTTGTAGTGGAGCAACTCATGTATATGCTTGTTGTATAGTGTGAAAAATGCGTATAAGTGGAAAAAAATGTATTTTTGTCTCTAGATTTTATCAACAGGGAAGCTAAGTCCGCATAGGGAAATGGAATAAGGCCCTCCATGCAAGATTGCATAGGGTGAGGCAAATCTTGCTATAACAGATGCCCCCTAATGTGTGAGGTCAGGAGGAGTATCTACGATGGATGAAATACATTATAAACAACCCAGACGTGGAGTGGTAGGGAACCAACTAGACAAACTAGTTGCTCATTATATTTTGCAGTGACTTTGCATACATGGTTGCCAATACAATTACACTGCAAATCCATGTGAAAATATACCAAACAAGTGTCCATGGCCATGAATAGGCAAATACAAATGCAGTTACATGCCAATAACTTTCATAGTTATGAACAAGGCCTAGTAGAACCAGTCTCAAAACCGATCTGATGATATTTGTATACCATGGAGTACAATCTGATCTCCCATGATCACTGAAGTCATATAGGTACTGGTCCAATGAAAAGGAAGCAACAACTCAGGAAATTTGCGGCCTCATAGTGATGTCTTCAAGTCTTATACACAATCCACTAAGGGTGCAAGTATACATTATGTGAATAAAGGAGTTCAAGTAGAACATAATGAGACATCGTTTGATTACTAGTCATTGATGTATATCGTTAACAAACGCGAGAAAACCTATTGATAATGAAATTAGGTATCAAGGCACCAAGTACATTCTTACAAGTGTGAATAAAGGAGTCGGTGTCGAACACCTAAAGAATCCATCGATCAAGAGACGTTGATGTATTCCCCACTATAGATGGTGAGAGAGCCTACCACGAATGATTGTAAGCCTCAAGGTACTCATAAGACTCTAGGTCCCGTTTCCAGATTAAATGGGATGAAGTCAATGGAAAGTGACCCGCTCAAAGGAGAGAATTAAGGCATATCCCATCAATCAGCACGAGGTAAAAAGTAGGATCTTCATGATTTGTTGGAAATAGGACGAAGAACATGTTCACGAACCAACGACCCTGTGCATCTTTTGCGTGTGCCAAGTGCAAGCGGTACACAAAAAAAACCCTCTGAATAGAATCCAATGATGAAAACTGCTGACAAAGGCGAGGAAACCACCAATAAGGATAATGGCATCCAAGAAACTGCACGAAACCCAATGTGTGAATATATGTCTTGATGTTGAACATAAGGGAAACCACCCAGTCAACGACCAATGATGAAATGTCAACTCCTGGGTTCAACGTTACCTACCAATGATGAAAGTAGGGGCAGGGTGCACGATAGGACTATGGTATCATGTGATTATGAGACAAAATTAGGGTATGGCCGACATGCAAAGTCATCAGTTCTTAGGAGTGTCCGACAAAGGTTGATAGAATTCATTTTAACAAGAGCATGAGACATATGGAGGACTCCGATAGCATAGACATGTTGATGAAACCATGAAATGTAGAAGGTATCAATGAAATTCTCTTTAGGTACTGGAAGAGTAACCAGTCGGTAGAGAAGACTCTATAATGAGATCATCTTCCTAAGGCCATGCTAATCCCAAAATTATGATGATGAATGGAATCAATAACTTTGTCCTATGTTAAAAGGCGACACAACTACTGCCAATGCGAGAAAATACTCCTTTCCCGCCCATCTTTTTTTGTTTTTTCATAGACAAATGAATTCTATGATACATAGGAGGAAACGAGTGTCGCAAGTAAGAAAAACTAGTTCCAGCAGTGGAACATATCTATGCTCAATGCAGGGAAGTGCATGTGGGAGATGGACACTCGGAGGAATGTTCCCTCCTAGGTATAGGGTGTCAAACTGTGAAGGATATAAACAAGGATCTGCTTGGTTGAGGATGAAAAAATGCTAAGGCAGACAATTTATAACGCAAAGCGAGAACCGGCTATAGGCTCAATACTACAAGCAAGGGAATGAGATGCATTCTCAACTTAATGCCAAAAATGTCATTTTTTATGTCTTTTAGTATACTTGGTGTGAAAAAGGGATAAACTTGTGCCAAATAGACGTCTATTCAAAACCAATTTACGAGTCTGAAAAAGACAAGTTCACTCGACGATCTTTTCATTTTTTGATAAAGAGTCGGAAAAGAGCTTAGTTAAGACTCACGAACTTTCAAGTACAATTAAACGACTGTGAAAGGGACAAATCACTCGACAAACTTTTCACTTTTTAAAGACAACTTGAAAAAGAGCTTAAATTAAACTCGTTTGGGAGTCCATGGGGTATAAGGCCGCATGTTTATGAGTGAGAAATGATGTTCAACATTAAGTCATGTATTAGCTATTACAGACTCCCAGTCCTATGGAAAAATCTCTATATGGGCACCAAATGCAGTAAGGAATCTAACTAGGGAACCCATGTTCGATACGTTTCTACCACTTGATAATGACTTGACTTAGAGCATATGGAAGGTTCCATGTCAAAAAAAATGGGTTCGTACCTAAGGCCTAAAAGTGACAGTTATAGGATAATGCTAAAATGCATAACAAACTGGATACCTATCCTATATGTTGGGTAATGAAAATACCTACCTGCAGTGACAAATGACTGACATAACATTGAAATCCATAAGAGACCAGGGTTAAATTTGAAAAAACCAACTCAATCTACCTTTATATTAGTCCATTAGGTGAAAAAATGGCTTAAAACTATAGAAAGTGGGTAAAAATAATTTATAAATAGTAACAAAATAAAAAATTACTATACCATTTTGATTTTTTACCCAACTAGTGAAAATTGTACCAAAATACCTTTGAGATTCAAATGGCGATTGTGGGAGCATCAGGAAATGAAATTAGCAACCGTCTAGATTGAGTAAATCTACTTCCCTTCCTCTTCAATTTCAGTGGACTAAATTTTTGAATTAGGTCCCAATTTTTTAGTTGTTGAGGGCGCAAAATGTGAATTTCAATGTATGCGAGCTATCTTCAACCAGGTCGTGTATACAACGAGGTATACGCCCATGTGTAAACTACAGGGAGTGTATATCAATCCCTACACATGACTGTAATTAAATTAAACCGCATACATGCACACAAACAATAATTTTCAAGGGTTCTAACTCAAATTTTGATTTGTCCTTGGCAAGATGGTTCTCGAATGGAGAGAGAGAGAGAACGAGGAGGTCAATGCTACTGTATATCAAGATTTGGGGGCCCAAATGTCCTTAAAGAGATGTGGCTTGTATAAATGTTGGGCACTCAAAGGAATGAGATCCCATATGAGGTTGCTCGAGATGCTTGTGGGTTACTGAGACCTTGAGAGTGAAATCTTCAATCTCGATGGGAAACCATTGAGAATTGAAGTAGAGTACATTTACTTTTTGATTTGTCTATCATGTCGGGGAGAGTTTGTAAACCTAAAATCACGGGGAGCAGGGAGAAGGATGAAAATAGAAGAGAATATCGACACCCACTGTGTAGCACAGAATCCTAAGGTAGGGAGTCAACTCCCTATCCAAGCAATCAACAATCTCAGCCTAAAGATTATTGTCCTTGTATTGACCAGGATCGTAGGTTCGGCCTCGTTGCACCAGGCATAGAGGTCGCTCATGTTCTATGCAGTGCAGTGTATGAGACCCACAGTATATGACTGGTGTACCTCACTACTGGAAAATATGAAGAGCCATTTGACAGAGTGAAAACAGTGGGGTAAGAGGAATTTTGGGTTTTCCTCTATCCTATGCAGTTTCTTTTTCAAGAGGGTTCCAGGTCTGGGGTCTAGATTCAAGATTATTCCTAGAGGACCTCGCGATCCATCCATGGCATCGTGGACCGGGGTAATGAGGTGGCAGAGGGGAGGTAGGGTGTCGAAACCCTACAACGAGGATTTCTTCTACTAGTGGTAGTAACAGGTCATTTCCCTAGATGACTATCCCTATGTAGGGATACACTTCCGAGGAGATCCGGACATGCCTCTCCCACCGGGGACCGCCTACAGTGACATAGGTACGTTAAAAGTTTTTTCATATTTCATTTTCTGTATTTTTGTATAATAGAACAAAAATATTTTTGGATGGTGCTTAAGTATTGATTAGACATTTGTGAAATGCAAACGTGGGTTTGCGATGTCTAGAAGGAATCCCTTGACATTGACAGAGGAACCGAGGAGACAAGGCGACAAGAGGAGATGTTGAGATGGTCCTACAAAACGTGCAAGGAATCCTGTCGTGTTTGACTCATAGGATTCCCATGGTTCAGGTAGAGGATCTTTCTGAATCCATGCAGTGACAGGTGGTTGGTGTACATAGGGCATGGGTACGACTCTTTCAGCGTCTCGCAAACGTCGTGGTTTTCTACGATGACACACATTCGGCGCCACAGGTGTAGATGTCGTGGGATATTGTAATACCGGATGTATATGTGTGTTGAGGGTATTAGCCCCAATTTTCTACTATAAACACCATATTTTTTTAAATATATAAAAAGGATCTTCGACTTTACTTATATTTTACAATGTGTACATTGATGAAATGTTTTTTTTTTTTTTAACTATGTGACAAATGACAATCTAAAATGAAATTAGCATAAGCATTAGATACATGATTATAACTCCTAGGAATATGATAATATGTAATAAAATCAAATTGTCCTTCTAAAATACGTACCCGTAGGAATCGTTGGAGTAAAGTAGGATCATGTATGTTGTAACGACCATTCAATTGACGTACTACTAACTGGGAATCCAGATGAACCTCTAATGAGTGAATGCTATGTGAGATAGCATCGCGTAAAAGTTCTATAACGATGTTATATTTGTCCGCATTGTTCGATGAAGCCCACCGTTGAGCACTTCGACCCAAAGATATATACTTGCGACAAGTTCTCAACAAACAAGAAAAGAAAGCATATCGTGGTAATATAAAACGTTAGCACATTAGATAGCATAATCCATCAATATACATAACAAATACGCCCATTGATAATCACTCATATATTTTCAAGATATTAATTGGATGGGAAAAGAGTATTTCTATTAATAAATGATCAACAGAAGTGAAAATGTTACAGACTTCCATGTCGTCGTGGTTCGAAACCGAGAAACTAAGGGGCCTCCACCATTTCAATCCTCCACCAAAGGCAAGCTCATAGAAGGGAGACAACGAGGTTCTCCATCAATAAGGGAAGAGATTGGGGGATGAACACTGTGTTTAGACTTAAACGACAAAGGGATGCAAACTCAATATGAAGTAAATAATTTATCCTGAGTAACTTTGCTCTCAAAGTTGAATTCTTTCTCCTTTTCCATAGATCGAAATTGGCCCATTTATAGCCTTCAAAATGAAACTGAAGGGCCGAGTCGAAACGTTTCCAGTATATGGAAGACCAAGGATCAGAGATCTCTTGTTGTGACATGGAAACCTGACATTTAATTTTCATTTTCTGGCACAAATCCCGATATACGCGGGCTGTAGTGGAGCAACCTACATATACGCTTGTTGTATAGTGTCCAAGATGCGTATAAGTGGAAAAACTTATATTTTGTCTCCGAATTCTATCAACAGGGAAGCTAAGTTTACATAGGAAAATGAAATAAAACCCTATATACAAAATTGCATAGAGTGAGACAAATCTTACTATAACAAGGAAAGAGACGAAAAAGATAGAAGAGAAAAATAAAAATGAAGAGAAAAGGAAGAGGAACAATAAAGATAATAAAAAATAGAATATATAATAAATGAAAAAGAAGAAGAAGGAGGAGATAGACATAAGAAGAAGATGAAAAGATACATAATCTCTATAACCTCATTTTTTTTCTTTGAAAATTTGAATATCATTTTTCAAACACTATAGTAAATTCCACCCCAATTATCCCAATCCCAAATGTAATCCAAAATCCCATCTATTGACATCGTAAATCCGAAATCAAAAGTAATAGTCCAGAAATCAAAAGTAATAGTCCACGATTTAAAAAATATTATGGGGAAATAAAATTACAAAAAACTATAATTTTTTTACGGTGGATATAATAAATTTGTTGAAGTGTCCCCAAACATCCCTTTCTTGCTTCTATTGGATTTTCCAAAAACCTCTCTTATTGGTACACACAGTAAAGTGAAATAAATGAAATGAAAGTGACCTTTTCACTTTATGTTTGAAATGCAGAAATAATGCAATGGAAAATTCATTTTTGTTCTCTTTTACAAATATGCAAACAATCACATCAATTTTTCATTAGTTTTGCATAATACTAATTATGTAAATGCGACACTAACATGACGTAAATAGTTCAATGCAGCGTGATTGAAATATGGTATCTAGTTATGTACAACCATTTTCAATGTCATGTTTAACAAGTTTTTAAGAAAAAAATGTTGACATGAAGTGATGTTAAAAATGAAAAAACAAAATGTAAAGAAAGGGTCATACATCTCAAGCATCCTTGACATGGAATTTGTGATGGGAAATTATGATGCTAATGGATTGTATTGTAGTAGTGATTCCTCTCTTTAATTTTATGTTTATTGTTGCTTAACTATCTCTTCTTTCCATTTCTTTTCACACATGTGAATTTTACTACTTTCTTATTTTTATCATAGAAAACGTTATATTTATATGATGGTAATAAATAAATAACATTATTAATAATAAAAAAAATCATTTGCATAAACATATTACAATCATCAAGGCAATAATATGCAATGTATGGATATTTACAGATAAGGAGCTCTTGAATTCACCGTAATTTTTCTTCCTAGTCATCTCCCTACTCAACTTAAATGTTGAGTCTCATAAAACATGTAGTCTAAATGTTTGATTTTTTGGACGTTTTATGAGAATATTTTTCGATAATTTTTTATTGAAATCCAACCAATTTTTTTTGAAACTTCAGATTTGAGTGATTGAGTCTATATAATTCAAATGTTGAATCCATTTATGAATTAAAAAATGTAATTTGAAAAACAAGAAATGATGATCTCACCAAGATTTGTTTTGCCGAATTCTGGTGAAAAGGTTCAAAAATCGAATGTTTAGACAATGCCCTCATAAAATGTCCTGCCAACTTGATTGAGTAATTCATTGGATAAGTTGAAAAATTTTAAGTTGATATTTCTATTTATATTCATGGTTAACTCTTGAATTTGTTTTCTAATTGTTTATCAACCTCCCATATTATTTATCTCCTCGTATGATTTTAAAAATTAAAACGTAACTTTTTTGTTTCTTTCTATGCACATATTTTGGTTTCGATTATGTTTAAACTCTTAGTCCATTGATATATTTTTCTTTCTTAATTTACATGGTAATCATTCTATCATTTCAAATTATTTTCATGACATTCTATTGTTGACATCATCCTCATTCTCCTTTACCTCATGTGCACCTTCTTCCTTTCACAAAATTGTTCATTTTATCATCCTATATTCACAACAATTTCTCATTCACATTTTATTATTTTAGACTTTCGTAGTGTAAGGATATAAACTCTCATATTCATGAATTCTTCTATATTTATACCATTATTAATTTATAGTTTATTTTTTCCCGCATTTAAAAAAAAATGTTTAATATAAATATATATATATATATATATTATATTATATTATATTATATTTTGTTTGTCTATGTCTAAGAGTTTATATTTCAATTATACATCACAGAAATTATGTACGATTAAGATCCTGGGTTTTAGTTTTGAGTCCCTCTTGAGATCGAAAGAACTAAACTTTATGTAGGTTCTTTATACCTATTTATTAGACCCATTTAAAATATGTTTATTTAAAATATATGTTAAGTGGTTATGTTCACCAATGTGGGTCAATGTTGTAGGGCATTTTACTACACTTTTTTAGTCAATGTTGTAGGGCATTTTACAACACTTTTTTATAGTATGTGTCTGATTTGAAAATTCTTAAGTGAGGTGCATTAGTCTATGTTGATTGGTTTACTAGGGATGTCATTCATAAATGTTGAAAACATATCATAGGTTTCCATGTGAGGTTTTTCTTGGATATATGTATTTATATATGTGTATGTATTTTTATTTTTCCATGAAAAACTTGCTTGAGGAAACCTTCATTTTATTCCACACAATCAATGAATAACATAAGGAAGAATTGCTAGTAGTGCATAATATGTACACCTAACTTTGGGATCCTGATACATTTGACCTTATAACCTCCTTAGCCAATATGAATTAGGCATGAAAATTCAAGCCACTTGAAATAACCCTCATGTATTCTTTATATATATATATATATATAAATTTAATGTAGAACACCAAATTTTCAATCTTGATTATAATGACTACAATTTATGAAAGGTTAGAAATTTCAGTATTATGAGAAAGTGATTTTCATCTTCAACCATTTTGTTGTCATAAAGGTGACATATTATTTCAATCCATGGTGTTTTGGGGATTGTGCAATGTCGAATATCACTATGTATCTCATGATAATTAGTTCTAATTTTAGCAATATTGATTCTCTTTTTAACGTTAACAAAAATAGAGAGATACTTTTGATCTTCAAGATTGGGGTTAACAACCTCCTTATAATATCTCAATTTTTTTCATCCTCTAATTCCTTATCGCAACATAGAGTCTCCTTAAATTTAGTTTGAACAATATTCTTAATATCATCGGTATTCCACAGAACAATTTTTTCTTTTATCCCCTAATGATTTAATCAAGACAGTGCATCATTATGCCATCCCCGCTTTTGACTAGAGTCGATTGAATCAATTCTGGGGAGCCTATTGTCATCCATGTTTTTTATATTGTTCTTGTACATTAAGTACCTAATCATAGCTATTTTCTAGATTGGGGAAATGTTGTCTTCTATGAGGAGGATAGGATAGGGTGCATTGCATTTAATTTTGATATTATAAGTTATACAATTCTTTTGGAGAGGTTGTATCTTTCTTCAGGATTCTTGAGAGATAAATAATCCTCAAACTTCAAATCAAGGGATGATTTTAAGGGCTAAATTTCGCTCATGGGTTAATTTTCCATGGTTTTTCCTAGGAAACAAATTCTCCCAAAATTCTATATGGTACAATTATTTTACCTTAAAAATTGCCAAAATTTTATACAAACTATATAAAATACTTGGAAAGTTGAATCTTTTTACAAAAATATCGCCAAACATTTAATAGTTGCCATATGATAGATTAGTAAGATTCACCAAGGTTTCTACATTTTAAAACAAATGTCCATCCTTAAAATCGTCTTTTTTCACATCCATACAATATAACAGTAGTAACAAGAGTCTCAACAAGGAGATTTTTTTTATGACTTAGCGAAAGCTATGCTAATTTACAATTATTTACAAGCACAAAATAAGCCTTTTTCCATGTTAAAACTTTATTTATTCGACCAATATATAGTTTAATGAGTATAAAGGGACAAAAAGATAGAATTTAAAGAATAGAGTTAGGAAGGATGTAGTCTAAACATTCTACATTTTTAATTTTTTATGCTCATTTTCTTTTCATGAGTTTTGTCTAAAATTCGATCAAAAATTAAGTAGAATAAATAAAATGGTGAATTTCATATTTCACTGTTGAAATATATTATAGGTGTCATGAGGTTTGTAATATGTTGAATTGATTTGTGCATTCAAAAACATGATTTAAACAATATAAAATTGATATTTTTCAATATGTTAAATTGATTTGTGCATTCAAAAACATGATCTAAACAATATAAAATAGAAGTTTCATCAATAATTAATTTACATAGCGATTTGAGGGGAAGAAATATCCTGATAAACCCTCTCATTTTGAATTGAGGGGAAGAAATGGCCTTAAGAAGGGCAGTGGGTAGGTTCCCTAGCAAGCATGGTAGGCTATGTTCCCCGGCAAGGTTGTTGGTTCCCTAGCAAGGTTGCAGGGTAGGCGAGGAGCAGGGTCGCAGGGTAGGTGTTCCCTAGCGTAGGTGTCGGTAGCCGCTTCCCTAGCAAGGTGTCGGTACAATGCCTATCCCGTTGCTTAGGAGGTATGCTCTCTGACAATACTATGCCTATCTCGTTGCTTAAGACTGGCCAGGTAGGTGAGTAAAAGTAATTGAGTTAATTAATTTACAGTACAAATCATAAATTTAAAGTATGTAGTCTACACTATTAAAAAAGATTAAACCTATTTAAAAAATTGAAATTCATAAATAAATTTTAAATGATATAATCTACCATATTAATTATTTATTTTTTCTTGAAATTATGTAATTGTTAATAAATTATTATTTTTTCTCAAAGTCATGTAAAATAATGGCCTTGGTTGATGCACTAAAATAATGGCCTTGGTTGATACACTATCCCATTTTTGCATTCCTCGTATAAATACTTTGTCACTTACAACGAGATAATGGTTATATTATTTGGTTAAATGTGGGGAGGTCAGGGTAATCCCGTTTTTCCATGAGAGAATGAATGTTTGGGCTTCCCCATGTAATTTATAATGTGATAACTTTTCACAATTTTTTGGGTAGGCAAGTAAGAATGGAATATCTTGCTTTGAAGATTAAACGTTTTAATTAAATATATATAAAAGTGTAATTATATATATATATATATATATATATAATATTTTAACGAGTTGGAGTGGTACGTGTGGAGAGTTAGTTTTAATTTTAGAAAAATCAAGAAATGATATATGTATGGAATGATGTATGTATGAACTAAAATAGTTATGAATAATACAGATATATGTATGAAGAATTATGATAGTTATAAATAATAAAATAAAAGAATCCCATATTATTGATACGTGATTCAATGATATTCCTTCAAACATTTTAAAGTAACATTCTTCCCTCTTATCTTTCCCTAGCTCTCTTAGTAAGCAATGCAAAATAAATGAGGATATATCATTCAACATCCCCATAATTATTTAATGTTGGGATTGGAGACATTAAAGGTATCATTGTGAGGTTCATTCCTTTAACACAAGGAACATTTATGGAATTATAGTGTGGGATTAATATATATTAATTCTTGAAGTTGTGAAGTTTTGTGAATGGTAGGGATATTAAATTTGGTTTTCAATGTGGGTTAGTTATTCAAAGAGGGAGTCGTCTCTAAATCACTTGAGGTTTAGATTTCTTTGATTTCCCTTTATTTTTATTTTTATTTTTTTATGTTTTCTTAATAACTTTAAGTTATTGTGGGGGCTCTCCTTACTCGGTCGTAAGTCAATTTATGTTTTTATTTAAACAATACTTACACAAAGCTTGCAAGTAACTATAAGCAATAAACTAAATATAAACACTATTGATAATGAGAATTTAGATGAAACCCAATAGTGGAGTTGCTAATTTGGAGTTAGTGTTTTGAGTTAAGAGGGTACCAAAACTCTTAATTCTTAATTGATAGATTTTGAAGCTAATACAAGAAAATGTTCGGTGGAGCATAAATAAACTGTTAATTTAATATGACAAGCATCAATTTAATTTAGTGGATTAAACATGAAATTGAATGCAAAGCGAACCATTTGACAAAAAAATAAAGAGAAGTAATGATATATTGAATAATAAACTAATGAAAAAGCCATTAATGTTCGACAACACAAGTAATCCAACAGAGGACGAACACCTTCAGTAACCACTCACATAACCAGATCAAAGATCAACACACCGATGTTTTCACGTGGTAAAACCCCTACGAGGAAACATCCACAGCCCCAGCCAATGCGGCCACTTGGAGCAATTTATTAATGCAAAGAAAAAGATTACAGAGAGATTTTATAAGAGAGTTTCTCACAATCGATCATCGACAAATGACCCTCCATGCTCTTTAAATAGAGATCATGGACCAATCGGGTGTTAAGCCACGGATCAATGGTCGTTAAGATCGAGGAGAGTATGAACCATCAGATCA
>SNQJ01S0158309.1:0-22020 GCA_010110895.2 Picea sitchensis
TCTTCTTCACCAACTAAGTATGCCAAAGCTCTGTTAAATAGGTACAAGATGGATGATTGTAAAATTGCATCTACACCTATGGAGAAAGCGTTGAAACTTTTAGCCAAAGTCTACTCAAAATAAAAAATTGAGTCAATTTACATATCCACGTTTATGACAAACCCTAAAGTAGAACATTGGACAACGAAAAAAAGGGTTTTTATATATGTTAAAGCTACAATAGATTTTGGATTATTATATGGTGAAAGTGAAGCACTTCAGTTCATTGGCTATGGAAATTATAATTGGGCAGGATCAATGGATGATTAAAAATCAAATATAACCAGTTATGTATTCAATCTTGAAACATGTGCAGTTTCATGGGCTAGCAAGAAACAACCTATTGTTTCACCTTCTTCTATTGAGGTAGAGTATGGGGTAGTAGTAAAAGGAGCATGTGAGGCAATTTGTCTTAAATGAATACTTACAAATTTCATGCTTGAACAAACCAAGCCAATAGTATTTTTTGTGAAAATCAAGGTGTTCTAAAATTAGTGAAGAATCCTATGTTTTATGAGTGCACCAAACACATTGATGTATGTTGTCATTCCATTAGGAAACATGTAGAAGATGAAGAAGTTGAAGTTTAATAGTGTACCACACAAGATCATAGTATATACAATGATATGGATTAGATAATCATATTATTTTTCATCTATCTTGGAACTTTTTGGGTGGAAAATTGGAGGAATCAACTTCCAGGTCCATTTTAGTGGCAGGTCCCAGTTTGGTAAATTGGGGTCTATAACCTTCTTAATCCATTTTGAGGCATTCAATGGAATTTTTTGGGTTACAGGTTCCGAAACTTGTGCACACACCCTTAACAATTTTCTACACACTAAGACCTTTCCAATGGTGTAAAATTGTCTCAATCGAAGCTTGTATGTGAAAGTTATGCCTCCTGGAAGTAGACCTACCTTGTTGACCACCATGGTATGAGTGGATGAAACATCAGCCCCCATTACTAACACATGTGGGTCTAGCCATGTATTTAATTTCAACAATATTTGATAAGGTCCAAACCTTATCAGTGATTGAGGGTTGAGAAATTCAAAACCCTAACCCTGCATGGCTATCGGGCTATGTTAAATACTGGGTCGTTAGGAGGAAAAGGGGTTCCATTCTTTAGCATTGTATTTGTCCCATAGTTGAGCAGAGCATCTAGGAGTGGTATTTTGAGAGCATAATAGAGGAGGAGAGGTTTTGTAGTAGCCATAAAGGCCAAAGTGTCAAAGGCAACTCCACAATGAGTACCTCTTTCTTTATATTTTCATTTGAAGAAAAGAGAGCAAAGCATAAGCCTCACCTTCTAGTCGGTTTTTCTCTCATGTTGGGTTTACTAGGATATATATTGTGTTCATTTGTGTGGATGGTGTGTTGTTTTTCTCACTTTGTTTCATTTTCATATTTCAATTATTTTCATAATTTCAAGCAATAATCTAGTAATCAATAATCTAGGATCTAAGTAATTTGAAAAAACATATAAGATTTCATAATATGATAATATTTGTTGTGACAAATTGTTCCAATGGAATATCCACAGTAGTTTATAGATTAGACATAGACATAGAAAAAAACAGAACATAGGAAAAACAGTTTTGAGATATGTTAAAGGTACAATAGCCTTTGGATTATTATATGGTGAAAGTGAAGCACATCATTTGATTGGATATACAAATTCTACTTGGGAAGGGTCAATGGATGATTCGGAATCAACAACAAGTTATGTGTTCAATCTTGGAACATGTGTAGTTTCATGGGGTAGCAAAAAACATGTTTTTTTACCTTCTTCTTTCAAGGTAGAGCACAAGGAAGTAGTAAAAGGATCATGTGAGGTGGTTTGTCTCGAACAAATACTTGTAGATTTCATTATTGAACAAACCAATCCGATGGCACTTTTCTTATTTGTAAATTGTCATGGATATTCCACTGGAATAGTTCGCCACAACGGATCTTATAATATTCTGAAATCTGAGACTACGCAAACTGATTTTCCTTTGATCCTAGATTAATTATTTACTAGCTTTGATTGAGTTTATGGAATAACTGAAATATGAAAATGAAAGTAATGAGAAAAGGAACACACCATCCACACACAAGTGAACACAAAATATATACTAGAAAACAACATATAGGAGAAAACCCAACTTGAAGGCGAGGCCTATGCTTTGCTCTCTTTTCTTTAGTTATGGAAATGTAGGTACAAAGAAAGAGGCACTCACTATGGAGTTTCCGTCGACACTTTGGCATGTATGGCTTCTACATAATATTTTCCTCCTTTGTTATGATCTCAAAATACCACTCCTAGATGCTCTTCTCAACTATGGAACAAATACCATACAAAATAATGGAACCCCTTTCTTCTCTTGGTGGCCTGGTATTTAACATAGCCTGATAGTCATATAGGTTAGGGTTTTGACTTCCTCAACCCTCAATTAGTGATAAGGTATAGACCTTATAGAATGTTCTTGAAAATCCACACATGGATAGCCTCGCATGTTTGAGTAATGGAGCTGACATGGCATCCACTCGTACCATAGTGGTCAATAAGGTAGGTAAACTTGCAAGAAGCATAAATTTTGCATATAAGCTTTGATTGAGTTGTTGTATGTACCATTGGAAAGGCCTCAGAGTGTATAACATTGTCAAGGGTGTGGGCACAAGTTTCAAACACTTTAACCCCGAAAAATCATTTAATTCCTCAAAATGGCTCTAGAAGATTCCAGACCTCAATTTTCCAAACTAGGACTTGCCATTAATATGGCCCTGCAAGTTGATTCCTCCAACTTTTTCCACCCAGAAAGTACCGATATAGATGAAAAATTGTATGATGATTCAATATGGATCATAACTCCCCATTTAGGGAACATTATGGTCCCCAAAATATTTACTGAATGAAGTGAGGAAAGTTTTCCTCTACCTTCTCTCTGGATTACCATTTTGCTTTGCTTGAAAGTTGTCCTTTCAACCCAATCTGCCAAAGTTCATGTTTCCCTTGTCTTGTAGTTCTATAATTCTTCTGCAAAATTGTTTCTTCTTCTATCTCTTCCTGAGCTTTTGGTGCTAACTCCTCTATGGTAGATAAGACTTTCTCGTCCTCCTAATACAACATGGGAGGCTCATAGAGTTTCAAATTCTCCACATTCACTACTGAGTAAATGCACATGTATGGGGTAGACTGAGTTTGTAGGTGTTATCTCCCACCTTCTCTATTAACTCAAAAGGGACATACTATAGAGCCTTGATATTCTTACCAGGACCCTGTCGTATTTCCTTGTTTAGTTGTAACCAAACTATGTCTCCCACTTTGAATGAATTCACGGTTATGTGTTGATCATGTATGGCCTTATACTTTTCCTATGACTTATTCAACATCTCTTGTACTTTCAAATGGATCTTTATAATCTTTTCAACGAATTTATCTACTTTCAATGCTTCTCTCATGGTGTCTTCTCTCACTCCTTGTTATCCATAAACATAATCTAAGGGAGAATGTGGAAAATATCCAAAGTAGGTTTCAAATGGGGACTTACCAGTAGAAGTATGGACTTCTCTATTATAAGAGTGTTGAATGTAGATCATATTTTTGTCCCATGTCTTTGGATGCTTCTGATTGTAACCTCTAAAAATCTGTACCAACGTCTTGTTGACTACTTATGTTTGTCCATATGCTTGTGAATGGAATGTTGTAGATCTCTTCAACTTAGTGTCCATCTTCTCCCAAAGTGTAGTCCAAAAGGCATCGAGAAATTTGGTATCCCTATCTAAGAGGATGCTCCTTGTTATCCCAAAGTGCACCCAGACTTGTTCAAAGAACATGTTTTTTTCTTCTTTTCCTCTATTGGTCTTTTTACAAGGCATGAGAAAGCACATATTGTTGAGCTTGTCAACTACCATAAATAAATAGTCATGTCTCTTCCTAGTTGTTGGTAAACGTCCAACAAAATATATGGAAATGTTTTCCCAATGTCGAGTGGGTACATGCAAGGGGTGGTATAAACCTTGATTTGTATTAGTAAGTCTGTCGGTACAACAAAACATGCATCCTCTAATATACCAAGCTACATCCTCTTTCATTATAGGCCAATACACATACCTTTGTAAATTAGCAATCGTCTTCTCAATACCAAAATGTCCTGCAACCTTGGATGTGTGAGTCTCTATAATAAGTTGCAATCTATCACCTTTAGGTACATTGAGCTTGTCTAGTTTGTAGAGTAACACATTTTAGAGATGATAGTCAGGCTTGTCGTCACCTTATTCTACATGAATTTGCCCCTATAACTGCTAAAATGCATCTTTGAATTCCTCATCTTTTGTGTATGCCTCTTTGAATGCATAATGGGCAAAAGGCTCCATGTGTATAAGAGTTCCCAAAGCTGTAATATTGAATGTGGGTGGCCTTGAAAACATTTCTTCCAACTTATTAGTGTTTCCCTTCTTATACTTGATGACTAGATGAAATTTGTACAAAACCCCATCCACTTGTAATGTTTGGTTTGTTGAAGCTTACCCTAGGCCTACAAATGTTGCAATGGCTGGTGATCTATGTGGATAATGGTTTCCTTTCTCATTAAATAGTTATTCCACTTATTAATAGCTTGAACCAAGGCATAGACTTCCTTATCATAGGTAGGGTAGTTTAAGACCCCGCATGAAACATTTTAGAATGATAACATATTGGCTTAGCTCCTTACATCAAAATTGCTTCCATTGTTGATGTTTCTGGTATCAGTGGGAGGTATTCACCTTCGAGATAACCTTTCTTATATATTAAGATGCCAAGAAATAAAGAATATCCCATTCGGCCTCACAGAAAATAATAAATAAGAATTATAATGCTCCAGAAGAAAAAGATAAACATAAATTATATTTTCTAGAAAGTCAGGTTGGCCCTACCATAAAAGTCACTAAACAGGTTAGTATAAATAAGGTTGACTCCTTCCACATTTGTAACACTCTCTCATGGATACATAGTGCAATTTTAAAGGAGAGTTGTAGCTACAGTTGTTGAAGGAAGGAAGTAGGGCACATCTTGGTTAAGGGTTTCTTCATACCCCTTGCTAGGGTTTGTCTTTTGTGATGTGCATGATGGAGGCCAACTACTCTAGCACTCTGGATAGAGTATGTTGTATTTGTATTATTAGTTATCTCTTGGTGGTGTGCTATTCGAAGCTATACACCCTAGCGCTTTGGCTGGGGTGTATTGAACCTATGTTGTTGGGTTATCTACTTTGTGGTTTTCTCTAGTGGATGGAGCTTGTTCTTTGGCTATTTTTGTCTTGGAAAGGATAATCTCTATAAGAAGGCTTGTTGGGTCTTTCTTCCCTTTTGTAGAAGGGTTTCCCTGTATGTATATGCTTATGCTCGCGGGAGGCATGAGTATGTGCCTATGGTTCGGTGGTGATGGTGTAGCATCGCCTATGGTGAAGCGAGCATGAAAAAGAAGTTCCAATTGCTATGGTAAATGTAATGTTAACATAACAACAAAACTTTCAACACCCATAACATACCCACTTGCATCTATCTCCACTTCTAATGGTTTCTACAAGTTAGGAAATGCTAGAACTAGTGATTGATTGATATTTCTTTTCATCTCATTGAAAGCTTTATGTTGATTCTTTCCCCACTGAAAAAGATGTTATGAACTTATGTAAGTATTTTGTTTCCCCAAAAAAGATCCTAAGTTCAGTGACACTAGTAGGAATTTTTCATTTAATGATGGCACCTATCTTTGTGGGATCTATCTTGAGCTACCCTCCACCAGTCACATACCCCAAATACACCAATGAATGCTAAGAAAACTCACATTTATTGAGGTTAGCCAACAACATGTGCTTTTTCAAAGTCTCTAACACCTACATGAGATGTGAGATGTGCTCCTCCCAAGTAGATCTATAAACCAATATATCATCCAAGTACACTATAACAAATTAATCTAAATATGGGCGCAAGACATCATTCATCAGTTCACAAATGTAGTCGGTGCATTACATAAACCAAATGGCATGACCAACCATTCGTACAAACATTGTATTGTCTTGAAGGTGGTATTCTACATGTATTATTCTTTGACAAGTACCTGGTGGTATCCCAATTTGAGATCCAACTTTGTAAATTTCTTGGCATGCTGCAATTGGTCCAAAAAATCATCGATCCTAGGCAAAGTGTATCGATTCTTGAGTGTAATCTTGTTCAAAGATCTGTAGTCAAAACACATTTTCCAAGTCCCATCCTTCTTGGGTAAAATGATGACAGGTGACCCACAAGGTGAGGTTCTTGTTCGAATTACTCACTACTTCCAATTGTTTCTTCACTTCAACTACTTCCAAAACATACTATCTATACAACCCAATATTTGGTAATGGGGAGTCAAGAAAGAACTATATCTTGTGCTCCACTTCCCTCTTAGGTGGTAGTCCTTTAGGCTCCTGGAATACTCCTTTGTATCCCTACAAAAAATCCTCCAACTCTTTTTTATTATTTTTAGTACATCCCTCCAGGGATTCCTTTACTCTTATCGATTCATCACCCGATTGATTCTCTCGTAAGAAAATAAAAAACATACTTCTTACTTGAAATAATCAACTTTTTGGCTTGGTTGGCACTTACCAATGAGATCTTTGATTTATCTTTATGTGCATTGATGATGAAAAAATTCCCATCCTTGATCAAGAGATAATGGTATGCTCTTATCATGAATATTACATCGCTCATATACATGTGGAGGCTTCCAAACACTACTCCACACACGTCAAGGGATACTACACATATAACTCCACTTCATCAATAAAATATGAACTTACAACAAATTTGATCTTACATTGTTTCTTGGCATTTATCTTTGCATTCTTATTCACCCACCCCAATGGATATGGGCTAGGATGATCATGGGCCTCCAACCCAAGTTTGCTAACCAAATCGACTGCTATGAGATTGGTCTGTGAACCAGAATCAAATAGAGCATATACCTTGGTCTTCTTGACCTAGATCATGATATGGAAGAGTTTTGTCATCTCCTTCTCTTCCATATGATGAAGGCTACTCGGAATCACCTCAATTTGCACTAAAGTGCATACAATCTTCTCATCCACATCTAAGCTACTCTCTACCTTATTTATTGAATATGTGACTAGAATGTTCTTCTTCTTAGCATCCTTCTTACAGTTCTTAGGGTTCATATTTGGATGTGGTTTCCAACACTTTTATTTAGTGTGACCATCGATATTGCAATGGTTATAATGGTTAATTGGATCCTTGCACTAATGTGCAGTGGTTTTTGTCATCGTGTCCTTCCTTTTCCACTTCTTATTCCTTTCCTTGGAAGTGTATTGGTTCTCTTGTTGTTTGGAACCACTTGGTTGTCCTTTATTGTAGCCTATATTTTCGAGATATTGTGCTTGCACATAGGCCTCATCAACTATCTTGGGATTGAAAATCATCACTTTCTTTCACAAATGATTATGTATACCCCCCAAATACTTGAGGAGTAAATATAGGTTATTGGGAGAGATACCCAACATGATAGCCATTTTTATTAATTTGGTTGTACTCTTGAACAATCTGAACTTGCAATATCACCAATGGATCCATTAGTCCTCTACATACTCAATAGGGTATAATTGGGACTTAATGCGGATTTTGAAATACTCCTATTTAATTACTGGAGGATCACCCTCCAACCTAAGTTTTTATGTGTGACTTTCACACCACGTTAATGCATGGACCTCTAATTTCAATATAGCAAATGAAATATGCTCCTCATATATATTGTGAACACTAAAATAGACCTCTAATTGTTGCAACCAATGATTCAAATTTAATTCATCGATATCACATTGGTATGGCTTGATATCCACTTTCACTTATATTTTAGACAGAGATTGTGAATAGGTAATGGAACTGGAACTTGGCTACTCTTTCTCTGGCTCTTTCCTTGACTCATTTTTTGGGTCTTCATTATCTCTCGGTTTCCCCTCTTGTCTGATTTCTCAATTAGAGCTTTCAGCCTCCCCAAATTGTCCTATCTTGCTTGCTAGAGCCACCATGGGGAGGGACATATTGTGAGATATATCAACGAATTTCTCTTCCAACCTCTCAAATCTCTCTTCTACTGGATCTCGAGGGATGTTATGAACAAACTCATCTGCCATGCCTAGGGTTCTGCAACTTTCTTCTTAAGACAATTATTGGATATTGCAACTTTCCACAAATACCCAAAAAAAAACTACTCTAATACCAATATGATTTGTAAACTTATGTGGATATTTCACTGGAACAATTCGTCATAATAAATCTTATAATATTCTGAAATCTTAGACTATGCAAACTAATTTTGATGCAGGGATTTTCGAGGGGCATGAATTTTGACTCGGTTATCCGTTTGGGATGAAATTTTATAGGGAGTTATGTCGTGACGAGTTCACTTCCATTCCTATCTAATCCTTCAAATAAGACATTGTTTCAACACTTTTCCGGGGCCAAATTCCTTCATATAAGGCCTCAAATTGGGGTTTTTGTGTTTTTACGAGAATTTTAAAATTTTTAATTATCAGTTATCTCTTAGTTTATGAACCTAATCGGAAAAGTGAGTTGAAAAATAGTGTCTCTCTAGTTATCTCTTAGTTATTGGTTAGTTTTAGAGTCATGTGATAATTTCCTAAAATTAGTTGTTTTTGAAAATCTTAGATTGTAGTTATAAGGGGTTGAACTTGCATTGTAATAGTTAGGATGGAGAAGGAATAAAAGAGAGTTATTTTCCATTCTTGTGTGTTTGCATGCTTTTTTAGATGTTATGAATGAATCCAAGTTTATTGGCTACATCATATGGTATTAGAGCAGGAAGATGGTTGGGAGAGGAAGAGGAAGAACAAGGTATCTTGCTCAGATGCATAGAGATATGAAAACCCTCCAAAGGCAAGGAGTAGATCTTACAAACGTGTTGGCTAGTCAGAGAATAATACAAAGAGAAGTTTTTGATGAGGAGACAAACTGAGGAGATGTAGATCACTTACAAATGTGATGGCTAGTCACAGAATAATATAAAGAGAAGTGTTTGATGAGGAGACAAACCGAGAAGATGTAGATCAACATAAAAAACATGAAGAAGAACAATTAGAGAGTATGACTTTTGAAGAGAGGATGCTCAAGGCTCTAGAAGGGAGAAATTATTAGATCAAAATGGAAGTTTCAGAATATGCAGGGAGTCTTAAACCAGAGGAGTTAATATATTGGTTGAAATCCATGGAAATTGTTTTTGAATGGAATCCAATGACAAAGGAAAATAAGGTGAAATTTGCATGCACCAAGTTGAAGGGTCACACAATGATATAATGGGATAATGTGCAGAAAGACAAAGAAAAAAAAAAAGGAAAAGACAAAATTAGGACCTAGAGAAACATGGAAAAACAAATTGAGAGAAATTTTGTTTCCTCTGGACAATGCCCAGACCCTTTTTCGCAGATTTCAGAAATTGAAGCAAAATCTGTCCGCCATGGAGGAACTCGCAAATGAGTTTTATCAATTGTCCATTCGTGTGGATCACTAGGAAACTGATGAGAAACTAGTTGCAAGGCATGTGAATTTTTTAAAATTTATATTCAAGATGAATTGAGCATGCATAGGGTTTGCAACATGGAAGAGGCATACTAATTATCCTTAAAGGTAGAGGTAAAAAAACTGACAATTTTCTCAAAGGGATAGAGGATCAAGGAGAGGTACGTCATTTTCCTCATGGGGTGGTTTCAACTATGGTGGGGGTGAATCATCCCAAGGATCTGAGAAAGCAGAATATACTCAACAAGGTAACCTGAATCAACCATGAGGAGGAGGATTTCAGAGGGGTAGAGGTTATGGTGGTGGAAGAGGAGGACCTTATGTGTGTTTCAGGAGTGGTGTAGAGTGTCATCCAACATTTGAATTCCCAAATTATGACATGCAAGAGCCTAAGCAAGGACACCATCCCAGTTTAAACTTGGTCCAAGATGAGAATGAAGAAGAAGGAGTTGAATATGAACTCCCTCCTGATATGGGGGAGAGTCTCATGATACAGAGGTCAATGGTGATTCCCGAAAAAAAGCAAAGGAAAAGTAGCAACAATGAATATTCTTGGCTTCGGACAAATATTTTTCAAACCAGATGCACTTTCGGGGGAAAGGTATTTCAAATTATTGTTGATAGTGGCAGTTGTGAAGAATATGGTTTCCAAAGAGATGGTAGATTTAAAGTTGAAATTACGATGTGAAACACATCCCCATCCTTACCGAATTCCATGGTTCAAAAAGGGGGATGAAGTCACAATTAATAAAAGATGTTTGATCAAGTTTTCCACAGATAAGAATTATAAAGATGAAGTATGGTGTGATGTCATTCCAATGGATGCATGTCATCTGTTATTGGGGAGGCCTTGGAAATATGACAGAAAATTCATGCATGATGGAGGAAAGAATACCTACACCTTTTGGAAGTATGGATCGAAAGTTGTCTTGTTTCCCCTTAAGGATGAGGGGGAAACTGAGAATATGTTGTCAAAAAGAGATTTTTTTAAGGATATGAAGGAAACATGATTTTGTTATGCATTAATAATGCAAAAATGAGTCATGGAAGATGTACCAATTCTTACTGAAGTGGCCAAGTTACTAGAAGAATATGTTGATGTTATCCCTAATGAACTACCTGATGGTCTTCAACCAAAGAGGGGTATTCAACATCACATTGATCTAATCCTAGGATCATCTTTACCTAATTAGGAAGTCTATAGGATGAGTCCTACACAACATGTAGAGCTCAATCGACAAGTGACAAAACTTATAAAGAAATGTTTGGTAAGAGAAAGCATGAGTCCATGTGTTGTACCGACATTGTTGACTCTAGAAAGGGATAATATGTGGAGGATGTGCATAGATAGTAGAGAAATCAATAAAATTACCATAAAATATAGGTTACCTATACTGCGCTTGGAAGACGTGATGGATGTGCTAGCCGGAGCTAAATATTTTAGTAATATTGATTCATGAAATGGATACCACCAGATTGGATTCACAAAAGGGATGAATGAAAAACTTCCTTCAAGACCATGGATGGACTATGTGAATGGATGGTGATGCCATTTGGGTTGTCCAATGCACCTATTACTTTCAATGCGGTTGATGAATACTGTGCTTCGACCTTATATTGGTAAGTTTTTTGTCGTTTATTTTGATGACATCCTAGTTTTTAGTAATAACAAAGAAGATCACTTGCAACATTTAAAAATTATATTGCATGCATTGAGAAAACATTAGCTTTATGCAAACTTGAAAAAATGTAGGTTCCAGCAAGAAAGTTTCATATTTTTGGGTTTTGACATCTTGACAGAAGGATTCAAGATGATTCAGAGAAGGTCGGAGCAATTTTGGAGTGGCCTAGTCCTAGGAGCATAACAAAGGTAAGAATTTTTCATGGGCTGGCCACATTTTACCGAAAATTTATTCGAAATTTTAACAGTATTGTAGCACCCATAACAGATTGCACCAAAGACAAGACATCCATGTGGACCAATGAAGCTAAGGAAATTTTTAAGTTTCTAAAGAAGAAGGTAACTCGGGAACCCATATTAGCCTTACCATATTTTGATAAAGTGTTTGAGGTAGACTGTAATGCTTCACATGTAGGCATTGGAGTTGTACTTAGCCAAGCATGTAGACCAATTGCATTCTTTAGTGAAAATTTGAATGAGGTAAAAAATAACTACTCCACATATGATGTAGAATTTTATGCAATTGTGCAAGCATTGCGACATTGGAGGCATTGTTTAGTGCCAAATAATTTTTTGTTATTTACTGATCACATTGCATTAAAATATGTAAACACCCAAAAGAAATTGAACAATAGACATGAAAAATGGGTCTCTTTCTTACAAGGCTACACCTTTGTTCTGAAGCACAAATCAGGACGACATAATCAAGTTGTGGATGCTTTGAGTCAACGCATTGTTCTTTTGACAACCATGGAAAATAAAGTAATTGGGTTTGTTGCATTAAAGAATCTTTATGTGTCTGATAACAATTTTTAGGAGATTGTGGAATAATGGAAGAATCCATTCATTGGGAACATGGATATTACTCAAGGTGAATATTTTATGCAAGATGGCTACCTGTTCAAAGGAAAACAACTATGCATTCCTATTGGTTCAATGAGAAAAAATATTATCAGAGAAATTCATAGTGGTGGTTTGGAAAGACATTTTCGAAAGGATAAGACGTTATCCTTAATCGAAGATAAGTATTATTGGTTGATGATGAAAAATGATATAACCAGGTATATGAAAGGGTGTAGGATTTGTCAAATGGCTAAATGGCACTCACAGAACACAAGGTTGTATGTGCCATTACCAGTGCCCACAGGCCCATGGACAGATCTGAGCATGGATTTTGTGTTGAGGCTCCCAAACACGCAGCGAGGTAATGATTCTGTTTTTTATGGTTGTTGATAGGTTCTCTAAACTAGCTCATTTCATTGTTTGCAAGAAAACTAGTTATGCATCAAGGGTGGTAGAATTATTTTTTTTAGAAATTGTTAGATTGCATGGGGTTCCAAAAACTATCACCTCCAATAGATATACTCGGTTCTTGGGTCATTTTTAAAGGAATTTATGGAAGAAAATGGGGACTAAATTATATTTAAACAGTGCCTATCACCCCCAAGCAGATGGGAAAACTGAGGTAGTAAATCAAATTTTGGGAAACATGTTACGAAGCATTGTTGGAGAGAATCCCAAGTAGTGGGATTTAGCTTAAAAACAAGCAGAATTTGCTTACAATAGTTCAATGAATAGATATACAGTTAAATATCCATTTCGGGTTGTTTATGGTAGAAATCATATGGGTGTCCTAGATTTGGTGCAGCTACCACTTGGGGATAGGATCAGTGATGATGGGGAAGCATTTGCATAAAACATTCAACAGTTGCAGCAACAAGTGAGACAAAAACTGCAGGCCAATAATGAAAAGAAAAAAATTATAAAATATTCTCACTGATGATACCAGGTATTCAATGAAGGTGATTTGATGATGGTTTATTTATGAAAACAACGGTTTCCTAGAGGAACCCACCACAAATTGAAGTATAAGAAAATTGGTCCTTGCAAGATTCTCAAGAAGATTAACGACGATGCTTATAAGGTCGATTTACCAACTGATCTCGATATTTCCCATATGTTTAATGTTTCTGATTTGTATATCTCCAATGGGGACGATTTGAGTGATGACATTGAGGCAGAGGTGGATTGGAAACAGAGCATTATGAGCAAGAAAAAGGAAAAGATTGTGCATATTTAGATAAGAAGATCCTTTATACTCGGCCAGGCCAATATAACCGATGTTTGGTCCAGTGGGAAGGTGTATCACCGGAAAAGAGTACATGGATTACAGAGGGGGACTTGTTGAACCTAGATCCCATTAAGTGGCAACAATTTGAGGACAGTAACTTGCAGGAGCTACGTTCTTTTCAGCTAGAGGAGAATGATGTAGTGATTTTCGAGGGTCATAAATTTTGACTCAGTTATCCATTTGGGATGAAAATTTACAAGGAGTTGTCTCTCAAAGAGTTCATTGTCATGTTAATTTGATCCTTCATATCAAACATCATTTCGACACTTTTCTGAGGCCAAAATCTTTCATATAAGGCCTCAAATTGAGGTTTTAGTGTTTTTATAGGAATTTTAAATTTTAAATTATTAATTATCGCTTAGTTTATGAACCTAATTAGAAAAGTGAGTTGACAAATAGTGTCTCTCTAGTTAGATCTTAGTTATTGGTTAGTTTTAGAGTCATGCAAAAATTTCCTAAAATTAGTTGTTTTTTCTAAAATTAGTTGTTTTCGAAAATCTGAGATAGTAGTTATAAGGGGTTGAACGTGTGAAATCCCATGAGCTAGGTGCATCGTTCTGAGATAGAGATGAAACGATGTATTAGCCTCCTCTGAGTAGAGAGTTGAGAGAATGAAATCCAAATGACCCTCATGTGTAACACAATGAGAAATAATATCTGTTGATTTGGACGTGCATGTGGATGAGCACAGGTGAATGTGATCCTAGTGGTTGAGCACTAGTGAGCGTGGTTCTCCTGTGAGACACAGTGAGATAGAGAGACATCCATGTGGTTGAGCATATATGGATGTTCCCCTAGTGGTTGAGAAATAGTGGTTGTATAAGATCCATTTCTATATTGTTCAAGAGTCAGACTTACTTGTAACCCTAATTGTTATGTGAAGGGTACAGGTTGGCCCCTCCTTAATGTAAAAGATAATTAATGTAAAAGAAAATTGATATGGTAATTATTAATTATATTATAAGTTATTGAGGTCGGCCCTATTGTTCTAATAGAAAATATTGTTGACAAGTTCAGTATAATATAAGTAAAGGTAAATTCCCCATTGAGAAATCATATCACAAGTGTAAGTTTGGAAATTTCAGCAAACACTTCTTCATGGGAAAATTGCGCACCTATCTTGGGCGCTAGGTTTCTAGGTTTTGTGAGCACCCTTTTGTGTACTAGGTGTTTGTGGTGGTGGAGGTAATTCTCTTGAAGAATATATCAAAGGATTGGTTGGATTTTATTCGCTTGTTGAGAAGGGTTTCCCAAGATACTTTTTGTGTAATTGTGCATGGTGTTTCTTCTTGTGGTCTTGGTTGCTGCAACAAATTTTTTATGGTTTAAGTAAAATGATAAAATGAAATGAACTTCATTCTTAATCCTTTGTCATTGAAAAATCAACATGCCAATCAGATCACAGGTCTTGAAGAACCCCTGCAAAAGAAATTAAAGCTAAGTCATCCTTCTCTTCTGCAGTTTCGTACAACCTCTAGGGTTTCTGCAAAATCCGTATGACCCTCCCTTGTTTGGCATTTTCATCACCCTACACTTGGAATTTGGGGCTGAAATTTGGATAAAGGTGTACAATCTCCCTCAGCGCACCTCCAGAGACCTTCAAAGTGAAATTCCGAGGATTTTGAATTTTTGGCCCTAGGTTTTCTAGGGTTCCACAATTTTCTGCAGAATCTTGATTTTAGGGTTTTTGAAACTCCTTGAAGAAACGTTTTAGCTCAAAAAGTATTCATGTGACACTCTCAAAGTTTATTGTTGGTATTCATAAGCCCAACAAAACCCAAAAGTGATAGCCTAGCCTAGCCATTAGGTTCTTTAAGTCCAGTTGGCGAGAATTTGTGAAGAAATATGAAAATATGAAGAACAAAACCTTAGTGGAAGATAAGCTTGATGGATCAAGAAACTTCAGCTCCTGGAAGTCAAGGCTTCAGGTCACCCTTGAAGAAGATGACCTTTTGAGTGTGATACAAAATACTTTACCAGAAACAACTACTGATGAAGAGAAAGAAATAAGAAGGGAAGAAGAAGTCAAGGCAAGAAAAATATTCATCTACTCAGTAAGAGATCATCTCTTACCTTGTATTGCTAACCTAAAGACAGCTTATGAAATGTATGAAGCACTGAAATATTTGTTTGAAAGTGACAAAACCCTCAGATCCCTCACCTCAAAGGGACAACTTCAAAGTACCAAAATGACAAAAGGTGATACAGTGGCTACCTTTTTTATGAAGATATCAGAGATCAAAGAACAACTAGGTGCCATTGGAGAAATGATGTCTGACAAAGAACTTGTCTTATATACTCTCAAAAATATTCCAAAACACTGGGAACCTTTTCTTCAAAGCCTCGGTGGAAGAGAAAATTTACCAAATTTTGATCGTCTATGGATAGATTGTACTCAACAAGAACTTAGGCTCAAAAATAGAGGAGTGGAAGACTCCCCTGATGACAACCATGCTCTTTCACTTCAGACAAAGAAAGGAGGAAGATTCAAAAGAAACTTCAGAAAAACATCACAGATGACAAGACTCCATCAGCTTCAGGTCATAATCAGAGAAGAGATGTTTCAGAGATTTAGTGCTTCAGATGTGACAAATATGGACACTATGCTAGAAATTATCCAACCAGGAAGAAAGAAAGACAGTATGCCTCCACCGCTGACATTGAACTACAACCACCTCAAAAAGATGAAGATAAGAGAGATGAGAAGTATTTACTCTAAAACAAATATAAAGTTGAGCATGAATACATATCCAGATAAATTGTTTCATAATTAAGTTTATAGTTGATTTCATTCTTAAATAAGTGAAGGGTAATATCTCTACTGTGGGAGCCCTCATGACTTGGACCATTATCCCTGATACAGGAGTCCAAACGTTATTGATTGATTATTATACTAGTCAATAATATATAAAAGATATAGAAAGAAATTAAAAGAAGACATCCATCCTTCAGACTACATAGAGAGTTACTTGACTTAGAGGGAGTCAAAATAAAATGAAAATAAGGAAGAGATAAATACCTTATCCCCCTTCAGCGGTTTAGAGGGAGACAAACATTATTCTAGTTGATCTAGTTGCTCTAGTTAATATGCCCAGAGATATTGCAATAGGGAATATAAGGCCTTCCTAGGCTCGACAAAACTCTGCAGAAGGAAGAGAAACACACAAGTTCCTCAAGGGACATCCTGAGAAAGAAAAAGAGATTTTCGATCTACCCTTCAACCATGAGCCACTTCATTGATTCTAAGGCTCCCTGTCATGGAGAAGTAACAAGAGAATAGGTACAGCAAGATGTCATAACAGAAGAATACTAGTATCTCTTAAATAATGATGTATGAGACATTGTTCTGAGACCAATAGGGAAGTCTATGGTGAATTTCAACTAGATCTATAAAATCAAGCATGCAACTCATGGAAGTGTCAAGAAATACAGACTGCAATCTGTGGCTAGAGTATTCCCACAATCAAAGGGAGTTGTCTAGGATGAGACACTTGATCTAGAAGCTGATTTGTTGGATACAAGCAAGATTTGACTTCTGATTTCGAGATAAATGATATGGGTATGATGCACTACTTCTTGGGACAAGAAGTATGACATAAGACCAATGAGACTTTTCCTGAGTCAAGGAAAATATACAGTGGGGATATTAAAGAAGTTCAAATGAAAATTTGTGCCTACATCGATGATGATGAATTTGAAATGATGATGATTCAAGATGACATTGTTCCACAGCTGATTGGATAACTGATGTATATGGTTAAACCTGGACTCAATATATGCTATGCAGTGAATGTACTTATCCAATTCATGAGTCAGTCAAGACAGACTCACTTGACAACAGAAAAACATGTATTTAGATATCTATGAGGCACAGTTAAATATGGCCTGAGATATGCCTCCAATGCAGACTTGAGTTTGTAGGAATATGCAGAATGGACAGAAAGTACAGTGGATCAAAAGAGCACATCCAGTTCTTGTTTTACCATGAATATTTCCATGGTTTCCTGGTGTAGCAGGAAACAAATCTCTATGGCCTTGAGCACCACAGAAGCAAAGTATATAGCATTGAGTGTGTGAAGCAATGTGACTTCACAAGCTCCTGACATATTTACTTGATCATGAGATGGATTCTATGATTATAGCCAGAGTTGTGTGAAGCTCTTTGAGAACCCTATGTTTCATGATAGATAGAAACACGTTGAGATAAAATATCATTTTTTAGAGACGTGATGCAGAGGATATTGTAGACATCTTCACCAATCTAGCCTGGTGAATAATACCTCTCTAGCTGAGAGGAAGTGTTGATGACTACATCCAAGAGAAAGTTCAATTACTTTGGTGCGAGACTTGGCCTGATGGAGAATGCCTCCCTAGCTAAGAGGGAGTGTTGATGATTAAAACTGCATGAGACATCCTCCGGGACACAGGCCTAAAAGATATCCCCTAAGTTGGGTGTGCGGTTCCTATCTCAGACAGAACTGGAACGGTGTGCTTGTCTCCTCCTTACAGAGAGTTGAGATGAACTCTAGATGATTCTCTTGTGTAACGCAGTGAAAAAGAAGATATGATGAGTTGGATGTGCATGTGGCTGAGCACGGGTGAACGTGTGAAATCCCATGAGCTGGGTGCATCGTTCTGAGACAGAGATGAAACAATGTATTATCCTCCTCTGAGCAGAGAGTTGAGATGATGAACTCCATATGAACCTCTTGTGTAACACAGTGAGAAAGAAGATCTGTTGAGTTGGACATGCATGTGGATGAGCACAGGTGAACGTGATCCTAGTGGTTGAGCACTAGTGAGTGTGTTTCTCTTATGAGACATAGTGAGATAGAGAGACATCCTTGTGGCTAAGCACATATGGATGTGCCCCTAGTGGTTGAGCACTAGTGGGTGTATAAGATCCCTTGCTATATTGTTCAAGAATCAGACTTACCTATAACCCTAATTGTTATGTAAAGGGTACAGGTCGGCCCCACCTTAATGTAAAAGATAATTAATGTGAAATAAAATTAATATGGTAATTATTAATTATATTATAAGTTATTGAGGTCAGCCATGTTGTGCCAATAGACTTTTTTTTTTACAAGAACGGGTATGAGATCTATTAAAAAAATAGCAGAAAACTGTTGGCACAGTTACAATCAGCCTTCATTGGATAGTCTCCATTTTGAGTTCGAGGGCTAGCCCTCATACAAAATTTTATGGTAATTTATCGAATCCCTCGGTTATGTCTAGCGATAGAACTCCTATGCTTAGCAGTACTGCTTTGTTAGCCTCTTGTTGGCAGCAATAATATAATTTCTATTGTTTATAAGTTGCCTACACAGGGTCTTTAAATTCTCGTTACTCGTCATGAGCAACGACACTTATCACTTGTCGCTTTTTACACATCTTCCTGTCAATTTTTGTTTTCATCACTGCAAGCATGAAAACTCGCAGTTGGAATTGACATTTTGTTTCAATTTTTTATTAAAGGAAAACTATTCATATGGTCTAGTATCGAATTGTCGTCTTTTGCTATAAACACGATTATTTTCTTTGTTTATAATCCCTTGGTTACAAGTATAAAACCTCCACTCATTTAGTATTCGATTAATATCAATGAGGTTTTGATTCATAAAATTTTTAATGGTTCAATGTTTATTTGATACATTAATCTTTGTGATCAAGTCATGGATATGCGCACTATTGTTTTCAACTATTATGATCCTTATGCGTACCAATATGCCAAGGTGTAATTTTGAGTTACAGCGTGATACTATTACTCTGTATGGCCTCGGGTTTCCCGACCTCTTTCCCACGCTTGGTGATTAACGCTCCTGCCTACCATTTCGAACTGTCTTTGCATTGCATTGAGGAAACTCGGGACTATGGCTCTGTGTTTTTTCGATCAAACCCTACCTCCGATTTACGTGTTGATTCCATTTTGTTAGCCATGGCTCCTGTGGTGAGGATTGAGCCCAATGGCATCCAAACCTTGTTATCGTTTGAAAATGCCAGAGATGACTTAGAAAGGAATGGATGGCGTGTGTTTATTGAAAAGTTTGAGGGTTTTAATCTAAGAGATGCTCAAGAATTCGCGTTGACATTCGATGGTTGCAGAGAAAAAATAGGAGATGTGCAGCTTGAGGTAAATGAAGATTTTATAAGCCAAGCTACCAGTTTACCAGCTATGGGGCAAAAGTGGTTCAAGAGCGCAAAGGTTGAAGAGGTCCCCTGGTCATTGTTGTTCACCTCAAGAAAAATTACCAGTTGTGACCGAGGTATGCCTGTCTCGTCTCTAAAACCTAGGTGGCATGATTTGTTAGCTATTATGAAACAGTTCATTACCTGTGAAGGGAGATTTGGGTTAGTTTTCCTGTATCACCTACGATTGCTTATGAGCTTTATTGATTTCCCACTGAACATGCCTTATTTCCTCCTTAGAAGTCTATACAAGATGGGAAAGCGGTTTAAAAGGCAGAAATCTGATGCTAGTTTATTCCATCATGGTTTAATCAAAATTATCATGGTACATCAGTTACAATTAAACAACGATTGTTGGGATGCTTTCGTGTTACGAAACGACTTTGGTAATAGTGAGTTGGGACAAGTTGACAAGCCTGTTATCACAGAAACCCTTGTGAAACCTACCATCTCTCCTCCTTCGTTCATGCCCTGTGATCCTATTTCTAATTTGGAACCCTCAACCTACCCTGATTCTACCTAACCCGACATTCAATCAGATTAGTATTCTAAGGGTTGTGTTAAGACTGTTAAAAAATCCACAAGGAAAAAGTTTAAAGGCAACGTCGATGTCAATTATAACAGTAAAAGGGCTGCTCGTTGGGTTTCACGGTGTGCTCGAAACAAACCCAAGCCCTGTGAAGAAAAAAACACAATTGTGGTAAGTGAAGATTTGGATTCAGAGATTGAAAGGTTCCTGGCCGAAGAGTATCCATATTCATATGGACTTTGCTCTGACAGACCCTACGATTATGTTACTAACCTACCATCGTGTCTAAAGGACAATCCTGATTTTCCTGGAATCAAACTCAGTAATGAACCTACATGTCAAATGGATGATTCCCCACCTGTTAATACTATCAGTGCCGATACACAGTCTATACAGTCGCACTGTAATGAATGTCGATCCTGGATCGACAGGTATTACAAGGATGTGCCTTTACTATAGTCTCGGCTTAAATCCTTGGAAGACCAGGTGGATTCGTTAACGAAGTCGAATAGTAGAATCCAATCCATATCTCAAACCAAAGACAAACTCCAAAAAACCACAGGGTCTGTTGTTTTTAAGAACGTGGAAGCAGCGATTGCAATAGTAAATTCAAAGATTGCTTGATTAGTTTGAATCCCTTAATTTGAGGTATGATCCTTTTAAAAGTTTAGTATGATTTTTTCTTTCTCAATTTAGCATACACGATTTGTTTGCACAGATTACCTTTTAGTTTGTTTTGATTGATTGAATAAAATATGATTCTAGTTATAAATATAACTAGCTACAAAATCGTGAGATTCTGTAGCTAGTTAGAAAATTTTGAATTACTTGTTTTGATAACTGAAAGTACATCTGAAATCTTTTTGTTTTTATTTGTTTTCAGGAACGCGTGATTTCTAAGGAGATTTGAAGCACTGTTGGCATCACTCAACTATACTATCTTTATGTTTTTAGTTAATATATTAGGCTGTTAGTTTTTGGTATCAAGTAAAATCTGGGAGGTTGCATCCCCCACATTTTTTGGAACAGAGGATGTTATCAATAGGAAACGTTTTGTTCCTGGAACCTATATAAGTATGTTGTTTTGTAAACTTGAAATCATCTCTTCCTGGGGAAAAAACTATGGATTTATGATTTATAGACTTGAATAGAATATGATATTTGCACAGCTTTAGCTTCTCTATATTGTGTTTTTATTCAAGTTATGTTTATTTCGATTTGTAGTTAGATTGTGATTGCTTTAGCTATCGTGGTTTATTGCAGATTGATATGATAAAATTTATATGATATCCATGTTTTATGTCCCATATTTAACATACAGTAATTATTCTGTTCAAACTTGAGATTAAGAGATATATCTTCTTCATTCGTTAAACATTTATACACAAGTTTTCACAGCAAGATTTATCTCAATGTGGCCACTTGTGAAATTATAAGATTGTTGTTACTATATCTCTCATACGTCTATCATTCGAATTCAATCATTATTGCTTCACATTTACAAGAAGAATTTGTGGGATTTGTTGTGGGTTTACCTCGTCGGACAGCGAGATTGGATGCCATACACAGGACGAATATGAGATGCGATTACAGGTTAATTTGTTAGTTTTATTTCATTAGTTTAATTAATACAGAAATTTCTTGCAGCCTAAACATATTCTACTATTTGTTATCTTTGTTTTCAATTAGACAGTTGGTTATTTCATTTCTTGTTTATAAGCATTATAAAAAATTAAATCAAAAGGATTGAATAATAGCTTTGATGTTGTTTAATAAATCAATCCATATTCGATTTTCGCAGATTTAGATTAAAATTTGCATTTTGTAAATGTTATATATATATTAGAAATAAGTCATTTGTATATATTATACATATAATAAGTAGACTTATGTTAT
>SNQJ01S0158312.1:15562-28759 GCA_010110895.2 Picea sitchensis
TCATTCAATAGTCTAGATCTAGGGAAAGAGTATTATTCTATCCTGTTTTGTTCTAGATCCAGGTGGATCTAGGGAGATCGGTTTGTGTCTGCACTTACGGATTAATCTTGAAACACTCGGGCAGTTCCCAAGTGATGAAAGCGATGAGTATGAGAAGCCAGCTAAAGTGGAATTCATACCCTTAGTCCTGTGCTTGTCTACAGTCAAGCTCTAGCTGATTTATAAGGTACTTTGCCCAATTCATTTGTAGTCCCTCCGCGCACTTCCCTACAAGGTCAACTACAAATCCTGTCACTTGTGTGGGTCTGTTCTTGCAAACTAACTTCCCCATGATCAGATGGAAACCAAAGCGCACTGCTACATTCTCAATGAAGGCTATCTTGTAACCTCACGTCCCTTTCTCTAGATCGCCATATGTGTCTTTTATTCGTTGGGCGAGAGCGCGATCTATAGTCTTTCCAGAGTAAAATTCATGCGGGTCAGGGCCCTGCATGCTTAGCCTAGTGATCTTATTGATTAGAATCGGATCCACAGTGATGCGGCGGTCCAACGATAGGTATCCTCCATGGTAGCAAGACAACAACAACATGATGCATGCATTTACCTTCCTAATGCCTCCCGAAATGTGGAATCTTCATTATGTTGAGGAGGGTTGAATGCACAAGGTTATGGGTCCATTGTTGTGGGACAATATTGGGGTTCTTTCCTTTTGTAATAGTCAAGTACTTGTGTGGGGCTAACATATTGTAAACCTTTCTATCTCCAAGGTTAAAATCACTAAATTTCAGCCTGGTGAGCTTCTCGCATGAACTGTGCACACCACTTTCGGGAGGTACGCAGTGACCATAGCATAGTCGAAGTCTCTGGGTACAGTGTCTTGATTCACTATGTCTCTTAGTGGTGGGATATATTTAGGCAATATGCTTGGGATCATTTTCACAATGGCGAAGTCATTTCCGAGCTTAGATCGTCTTTTTGAAGGCGGTCGGGAGGGTCTTGCTCGAGCAGTGGAGGGGGAAGCTAGCAGTTCTCCTGAGGATGATTCCTATACACCTATAGATATTCCATGCTCTGACATGATTCTCTCAGTCATTAAATCAATTAGAACTTCTTCAACAATTTTCTCAGCAGCGCTAAGCTCGTCCGACATACTAACTTGGGTCAGCTAGCTCGGGTGCAAAAAGGAATTTAGAGACTTCAGTGAATAGTAAGGGAATAAGGAAATGATCATAGGGTAAGTAAATATCAGGGTTCGCGCTCAAATTCTTAGTTAGCAAAAAGTATTCTCGGTGTGTGGCGCGATGAGTTAAGTAGGCAATCTCAACAACGGTCTTCTTTCAACGAACATGGGGCCTTCATTAACTTTGTTCTATCTATTCTGGTGCTATCCAACGGTCTATTGGTAACCCATAACTTCTTTTTGACCCGTTTGGGGTAGCAGTCAAACAGGTATATCGGTTCCAATGGCTATATTTCTTTGTCATGGTGAAGTATTCTATGTCGTTGTTCTGATATCTTGGCAAAGCTCCAATTCTACAATTCTTCTTGCTGCGAAGTGTCCTCTAGAACCTCTTGTAACCTTACAGTATTAGCCCTTTTCTTTCTTAACTTTCTAGCTTTCTTCCTAGTGAGCTTTGTATCAGTATTGCTTTTACCATTATGATGCTTATCTTCTTTGGTCTTAGTTACTTCGTGCTGTTGAAAGTCTTTCCTAGGGTTCCTTGATAATACTTCTTTTGTATCAAAAATAGGTAACTCGATCTTCTACAGATCCTCAAGTGTTCTCTTAGCTTCGACATCGGAGTTGCTAATATTAAATATCTGTGATTTGTTCTTCTATTCCTCAATCAAGTGCGTGATCCTTCTGGTCATAAAGTCTTTTAAATCTTGCTTCTTTTGTTCCAAAACTTTTTCTTCCTCTTTTCATCTGGCTTGTTCTCTATCAATCCAAGGTTTTCCTATGAGCATGGTAAACGGGGTGCTATCTTCAACAAATTTAATAATCTCAAAGTCTTCCTCTGTCCAAGTTCCATTGATAGTCATAGGCATCTGGGCGAGCCTTCCACATAGGTTTACTAGCTTTCCTCTGAATAAACTTGTTCCTCCTAGGGAAGGGATCATGGCAGGATTTTCTATAGCTTCCCAAGTTCTTTCTGGCATAATGTTCACTTGTGTCTCTTCGTCAAGAATACAGTCAATGTCGAAGTCCCCTATTCTTTCTTCAATTTTATCCTTTTCTTTGAAGATCTCTGATAACCTAACATGTCGATGATCATTCAATGTGTCTTTCATCTGTAGCAATATCTTTTTCGATTCTTTCTGGGTTTTTGCTATGATCTTGGTCTCTTGATATCCTTCAGGGTTTGCTTGCTCCATATTCAGCTTCTCAAGTCTAGCAATCATTCTAGGGAAATCCAACACTTCATGGTCCATAGCCTTACAACAGAGGAAACTAGGTTTTCTCCCAGGGCATTTCTTAGCAAGATGTCCCGGTCTGCTACAGCTATAATAGAGGGTTAATCCTCTCTTTCATTTAAATGTTCCCCAACTTATTCTATACTGCGCACTAGGTTCGTGGTAGCTACACTGCAAAAAACTCTTTCTAGGATCCTGCATCTACTTGTTAGTCCAGACATTCTTTCGATGCATAGGTATAACATATCTATCATTATACTTATCAGATCTATTCATATCAAACTTTCTTTCATCTATTAATGCCCTAGTTTTGAAGCTAGTACAGAATCTATCAAACATACCTAGATCCATTCTTTAGAAACAACAAATTTCACTTATCTACAGAGCACAAAGCTTCCAGATCTAAGAAATTTTGACTATTCTTACCTTTATTAGAGAACAGAGCTTATAGATCTTACCTCTTTTCTGCAAATCTGACTTCTTTCTTTCAGAAATTTCCACTTTTACTTTTCTTAGAGCACAGAGTGTTCAAATCTTGCTTCTCTTCTTCGGATCTGATCTTCATTTCTTCATATCTGACCTTATTCCTGGTACAAAGCTGCACAAGTCGAGTAAAAATTTGCGCACTAGGGCAACAGATCTACGCATAGAGCTTTCTTTTGCACAACATTTCTTTTTCCTCAGTTCCCAATAATCACAGTTTCAAGTCCCAGCAACAGAACCATTTGTTGGCACAGGGACAGACCCAGGGTTCAACTCTCAAGAGCGCACCAACAAAACCCTAACTACCGACCCTTTCGGCAACACCTGCGAAGCAGATGAAGTCTCACCCAAGGTAGAGGTAGGGGTGGTTACAGGACTCAGATGTTTGCAACTGTAGCTGGGACACTAATCTGTGATTATATCTTTTACAAGGCACTTAGCATAGATCATTTGCCAATATTGCAGTGAATACTTATACTAAATATGGTTCAGTACTTAGCCACATAAATATAGTTTAGGTTCAACAGATCAAGCACTAAGCATCTTTTATGTTAGATCTAACATTCATTCATATATCATTAACACAAAGCATAACTAGGTCTACTAATCACAGCAAGCACTTAGCCAAAAGGAAACAACACATTAGATCGAAGCACAAAGCACAATACACACATTTACCGTGGTTCACCCCCACCCTAGGGCTACATCCACAAAGTCTTCCTTATATTATCTCGGTCAAGCAATTACAACAAAGAGCTTTAATGATCCTTACTTCACATAGGACAAAAGATTTGTGCAACTCACTAGATCCTTCTTCCTTGCAATTCAACACAAAGCTACGACAACTTGCATTTATCTTCTCAATCTCATGCATAGATCACTTCAAGATACATCCGATCACATAGATCTAGTACTATCACTAAGCCTTTAGCTATACATCACATAGATGTACTACCTACTTTTTCTTCTCTATTTACATTTCCTATTTATAGATTACAAAATGGGCCTAAGCATGGGTAAACCCACGGGCCGACATCCCTTTCTTGTTACATCAACCCAAAACCCTAAAATGGACCCAAAAATAGGTCTTGCTTCCTTAATTTCCGCTTCGCATTGCGCTCCATCCTTGGCAAACTGTCACAATCCCAAAAAGGGTCAAATATGACCAAGTATTCTTCAAAACTTGGTCAAGGGCCAACAAACTTTCCTGTTGCAATGTATAACATTTTCTGAAATGTTCTCAACTTCACGAGTTAGCAACATTTCATCCATTAGTATAATTATTTCCATGCAATAATATATATGCATGTACTTACAAAACATATTCAACCATTGCATTCAGTATACAATTCTATCACTTACTATGCATGAGTGAAATTCTCAATGCATTCTTATTTAGTGCACCCTGAATTGAATTACATAATGCTCTTTGTCTCAGTCAGGTATCTCACCATCCATGAGTTGGAATTCTGGCCAATGTGTTGCCACATTCTACACCCACTTCCTATTGTCTTCCCAATTAATTGGATGCCTTCCTTTTCGACTCGAACACTACACCAAGAATACAATTCTATGGTGATCATTAGTTTTAGAAGAAAGGTTGCAGTCCAAGTTTTATTTAAAAGTAAGAAGCTTATAGTACCTGTGTGGCTCATAATCTTTCCATATCCTTACCTTTCCATATCCAACCAAGTCCTGGTCTCATACATGACTAGCTTACTAGCATTTATTCCTATAACCAGTTTTTATCTTTAATTCTTTGTTTATTACCCCATAACCAAATTAACATGACATTCTACTATGTCAGTGTGTGCATTCAGAAGCTAAAAATATTTGAATTAATACAGGCCTCCAGCCTTTACCAAATCCAATGGTATGCGTTCAATAATATAATCATGTGATTTTATTAAATAACTCTGGCTAAGGAAATTCTTACCAAAATTTCCTTTCAGCAATTATGCAAAAAGAGTGATAAAAACTCATACCTGCATGACTACCATTAATAAATTTTATACTACCTGAAAGTTTGATAGCAGTAGAAGCTTTCATGCTTCTTTTATCAAAATTATAACCATCACTTCAACTCTCTGTTGCTTCACTCCTTATGCAACAACATCACCAACAACACTTGCAAACATGCAAGCATTCTTTCCTTTGGTTGACCCAACAAGCCATAACATACTTGCTGCCACAAAAATTGCAACAACTTCTTTCTCCCTATAAAACTTTTTCTTGTTGATCCCAGAAGTATTCAATTCTTCCTAGATTCCTGAATCTTCTTGTGCTCTCATTGTAGTCGCTGTACATGACTATTTTAAATCCTAAGAACTTTCTAGCCAAATCACTATTGGTTGCCTTTGCATTTATAGTCCTAATCTAAGTTGATATTAACCTTCATCTTTCGTTCATTTCCTGGGTCCAACTAAACCAATCTCGTACTTGGATGAATCAAATTCCACACCAAGTTGTTTTACAGACTCTGGATTCTTCAACATCCAATTACTGTTTGGGATTGAACTTCTTCAGCCCCTTCCCGACGGAATACTTTAGTACTTGAGGTTTTCTTGTACTCTTCGCTTCTCTTTTGCTGGCTGCATAGAATTAATTGAAATTTCTTCTTTCACCTTACCATCATAGATTCAAGTGATACCTCCAACCTCTTGGGTTGTCATTCATGGCTCTATGGGTATTCATTGTTATATAAGGAATATGTCTCCTGAATTAACCTGGTTATGATCCCATAACCAATCATAACATAATATGGAACTGACATTTTATCTAAGTGCATTCTAGCATCAACAACACTTACACACTCCAAGCCTTTAGCCATTACATATCAATTTAAATACTGAAAATTAATCGAGGGAATCCTTACCTCGATCCCCTTCACCATGTATGCATCAACATAAGCTAAATGCATGCCTGCCTGGTTGTTACCAACCTACCTGTTGTTGCCTGACCAACTGATATTTGTAGAAGCTCACAGATTCTCCCTTCATCATTTTGATCACCATTCCTGCCATCCTCATGGGTCTTCACCTCAATGGAAATTATAAGCAACAACAACATCCACATATTTAACCATGTTGTATCATTTTTCTTGAATACATAATCCATCCTTTAGTCATACTCAAACATTATTTCATAATAATAGACTATTCTGTGTTCACCAAAATGTTATATGCATATCCAAGTATGTACATATGCAAATTACACATCCGTATTGATGCAGACCCCCGTTTTTTCCTAAGGCGTAGGTCTTGTGATACCCACGACCTTTGTCTGTGCACATCTGAAACAACGTCAAGTTTCAGGTGCTAACTCCTTTTTCATTAGCCCCTTCCTTCATATGGCCTTGGGCTGTGACCTTACAGAAAAAAAAATGAAATTGTGGGTGTGGGCAAGAGCGTTTTTAGACCAACCCTCTTTTCTCCCTGCAATTCACCTCTAGCTGCCACACATCACTTTGTTAAAACAATGGTAAAAGTTGTGGCTCACTCTCAGATTTTTAACATCCGAGCAAGTTTTGGCCCCACAATCAAGATTGTTCGTCGATCTCTCACTTTCAACGATGATCCATGATCAATGACTGCTATCTATCCTCCTTTCTTATCTTTCATGCACCTTTCCAGACCTCCATGATCTATCAGCATGTAGCTCTCTTCCAAACCAACGGCTACAACTAATTCCAACTTTCCAGTCTTCAGGAGTTTCAACTCTCAAATCTCACTTCCTCCTTAGTATCTATCTTCCAAAGTGGAAGATCTGTTGACACCTGTCACTATAGATGCGCGGATACGATTTTCTCCGCGAATTCGGCCTTCGGGAGTTTCAGTTCTCAACCTCTCGTTTCTTTCGGATAGATTTCTCCAAAATGGAAGATCATCTGCCACACATCCTTCTAAATCGACAGCTCTGCTCCCACTTTGAGACTTTAGTCTCCTCAACTATATCAACAATCCTTCAACTCCCTCCTTGATCAACAATCAAAATTTCTTCGGGACTTCAAACTTTTCCCCTTTTGCTTTCCTTCAGAGTTCTAGATTTGGTGTCGTGTGTCCACCTTCACATTGGTTGCTCTCATCCGCTTCAGAACTTCATGGTTAGGCAATCTCAATTCTCAACTAAGACCCCAGTGTAATTCACCCAGAGACATCAATCTATCAACACATACTCCTCCTGGCGATCAACGACCAGAACCTACGTCGGGTCTCTACCCAGAGTCCACAGACTTATGCCACCTGTCCTCTGGATCCAACTACTGATGTTTACTTCGGGTCATTGGAGTTCTCAAACCTCAACTTTCTCCTTCGTTTGAAGTGTGTGGATTTCTACCACGTGTCCACTTAAATCGGGCGATTGAAACTTACTTCAGCTCTTCATGTTTTGGAAGTTTCAAACTTTTTTGTGCTCATTCCTCCTGAAGTATCTTTACCCGAAACTGATGGATTTCCACCACACGTCCTTCCAGATGATGGACAGTCCCAAATCACTTCGGGACTTCGAGACTTTAGCAAGTCCACTCTCCCATTTTCCTTTCCTCCTCCTTAGAGGTGACCTTGGGCGATGAACTCGCGCAAACATGCGATTGTAGGCACGCTCAAGGGTGGTTTGAGACCAAACTACTTTTTGTCCCACAATTCACCTTGAGCCTACACACGTCATTTCTCCAAAACTGTGGTTTGGATTGCAGCCCTCCCTTGACTTTGTAAAGATCAAGCACCTTATATCCCCGCAATGTGAGTTTATCGTCGATCTCATGATATTGACGATGCTTCTAAACAAATGACCAAGATCTACCTCCAATAGTTCAGATCTCTTCTGACTTATAATATTTTCTAATTATTCAAAGGATTCGACCTTTGCTCCTCGTTTGAGTCCGTCTATCGAGTCTCGTCTTCGCTCACATAAGCGTTATCTCTTCTGAGATTTAGGACTTAGAATGAGTCTATCTCCCATGTGCTCCTTGAATTATCTCTTCTAAGATTTTTGATTTACTCAGTCTCCTAAGGGTCTCGACCCTTCTATTTCCTTTCAAAGGAAAACTTTGTGCCCTCCTGGCAACCTTCTACTCAAAGCACACCTTGCTGAGCATTTTCTACAAAGTGTTCAACAACACTGTGACTATTTTCCTCTGATACTCTTCACCCTGAACTCGTCAAAGAGTTCTCTCTGTGCACACTTGCACTCACTCGATGCCCACCTCGCAGAGCCCTATAGAGTTCTCAGTGACTCTATCTCTCTCTAAACTCAACACAGAGTTCTTCCTGTGCACTCCTTGCACTTCTACTGATGAAGGTTCAACATTATCTCTCGTGAGCTTCTCTAAGGTTAAATTACCTCTGTCAATGCACTCCTTGTGGACAATGTGCATTCCTTTCACTTGAAAAATCAAAGAAGAGAAACAAATGAAACTTATTCATTACTTCACCAGTTCACACATTACTCTGCAGTCCAACACTACTTCTGTCATGGTTTTATGATAACGCTACTCCTCCTGAGCTTCTTAACATGGCCAAGGTAACCTCTTGGCACTCAGGAATGTTCTAAGGTTTGAAATTGGTTCTTCTTAACACAATTTCAACCTAAAATTTTGGGTCTAATGACCACTTATCTAGCCCATCCAGGTTCGACGTTAAAACCTTGGCTCTGAACTCAAATTTTGTCTACTTTGACAACAATTTTTTCAAAACATTTGCTTCATTTTCTACTAACATGGCCCCTCCAGGCTCAGTGTTGTAACCATGCTCTTATATCAATTTGTAACATCCCTGGCCTTAGATAAGTCGGGCAATGCCACTACTCTTGCTGATCTACTACTCTATTCTGATCTATGACAACTCCGGTTTTAAACTACTGGGCTATGCCACATAGAGATACTTGCAAAAAACATACACATCTATATAAACATAGAATGACTATTCTACATATATATAACATAATAACGCGGAAAGAACAGTAAGCCTACACATTCAACATGTACAACATATACAGGTGATACTCATCAATTACAACATATGTACCATTAAACAACATGTAAATGTACATAAAAGTGGTACTTATCTTTTATTAGAAGACCACCAACTACGTGCAAACCTTCCACGAACCTCCCAGCCATAGACCAAGCTACTCATCATGCTCAACAGTGGGTCACCCCTAAGCTGGGACTAAGCTCCACCCAAGGAAAGGGAATCCCTAGACTAGGCTGATGTAACACCCTGTTTCCCCCAGTCTGTAAAAATAACTATATTGGCCAAGAACTATGGCAAACTCAATGATGTGAATGTTTAATTTGACGAATCTTTGTATAAAAGGTCGATGAATGTAAATTATGTTATGAATACAAGTTGCATGACTCCTGCGAGGGGATGTGCTAAAAGAGACCACGATGGCTAATGAGAGGTGGTGGAAGGGACCTGGAATAGTTGCGTTAACTTCCACCGAACCAATACCGTACTGGTTTTTACTTGCTAAAAGACCAAAAGAAACTCTCTGACCCAAGAATGAATTACACGTCAAGATGGTAGGTGGGGAGGCTCCTTAAGAGTTAATGATGGGATGGGGGTGAACTGCCCATCTGTAGAAACTCTCAGACCTGAACACGGATGGGGGAATTCGTGCCACACACAATCTTGCAGAAAAGGAAAGAAAGGAAGTGTGGGGAAGAGAACCAGGGGAGAACACGCGTGATAGGGATCGCGGAAGAGAACCGGGGGAGAACACGTGTGATAGGGATCACAAAAGAGAACCGAGAGGAACTCTGGAAATATAGGGAGTTCTAAATAGAGGAGGAGGAGAATAACCTTCGTCCTTGACTTCCGTTGAGCTAGAAGTAGGAGACTGAATCTCAAGCATCGTGGTCTAGCTCAGGGGTGGCTAGTGGTAAATCCGTTTGGAGTCACTGAGCCTACGGTTGGGTGGAAATGAGCACCCCTCTCAGCAGTTGCGTCATGCCTGGTGTTTCTGATAAGTGTTTATGTCTTGTATTTTGAATTGAATACCCTAGATGCATTCTCATGTTTATACGCTCATAAATGGTTTCTGTATAGAAGTGATTGCCTTGTGTTTTGATTGGGAGTAATGGATGCATGCTTATACTTATATATGACCATAATCAGTTTAGGTATAGAATGAATAAGTTCAGAATACGAGTCTATTCTCTTGAGAATTGTCCCATCTACTTGACTCGTGCTCTGTCCTGGTTTAATTTCCTGAAGGCACCTTTTTCCGGGGAGTTTCCTCACATTTCAGAGTCGGAGTGAGTTTCTTGAAAAGACTACCGTTATAGCAAACCCATGAGTTTACATTACCCCGGTCACAAAGTTCATAGCTCGGTGAATTAGGAAGGCATCTTAGTCAGGTCACCAAGCCTAGGGATAATTACCCAAGAATCATCTGAAGGTCCAGATGACCTGGGTCTGGAAACCTTGTACAAGAAAGAGTAGTTCTCTTAGGTTTTGAAGTCATGGGAGTTAGAAGCCTTGAGAGGTTGAATCTCGTGAATCAAGCTCAGAAAGGATAGCGAGTCCAATTACCGAAAGAGAATACCCCATCGTTTGGTAGATGAACGATCAAAATCCTTTTGGAAATACCCCAGATTTGTCAAGACCGATGGATCTAGAGGAGGAATGTAGGCATTAATACCTCGACCCCTTTAGCCTTTGCAAGTAACGATGGAATCTAGGACCGTAGATCCAAGGATTTGTCGGAGCTCTATTGATCATTGATCTTAACCCTTGCATAGGCAGGAGAGTGGACTCGACGAAGTCCTGAAAGTCCCGAAGTATTCAGAACCGTCCATCGACACAGGACAAGTGGTAGTTGGGTAGAATTTCGCTGACTCGTGACTTGGAGTGGTCAAAGGGTAGGACCACACGAACTCACGATTCACAAAATCATGATGTGATCGTGGTCGTTGATCCATGAGTGATCTGGACCATCGATTTAGTGTGAATAACTTTCAGTGTTTCGACATCCGTAAAACCAGAGGGCAAGACCCATCATCTTCGCAAGTCGTGAAATCCCGGTATATGAAACCCCAACGTGCTCTGTGGATGAGCCAGTTTAGTGTGAATAAGTTTCGACATTTCGGCATATGAGAAACCAGAGGGCAAGACCCCTCATCTTTGCAAGTCATGAAATCCTGGTATACGAAACCCCAACGCGCTCTGTGGATGAGTCGGTTTAGTGTGAATAAGTTTTGGAATTTCGACATCTAGGAAACCAGAGGGCAAGACCCCTCGTCTTTGTAAGTCATGAAATCCTGGTATATGAAACCCTAACGTGCTCTGTGGATGAGCTGGTTTAGTGTGAATAAGTTTCGGTGTTTTGGCATCTGGGAAACCAAAGGGCAAGACCCCTCATCTTCGCAAGTCACGAAATCCTGGTATACAAAACCCCGATGCGCTTTGTGATGAGCCCTAGGTCACAGGACAGGGTCATGTGGTAGAAGGAGGAGGTAGGCACTAGCAGTTAATCAAGGGTCTAAACTAGGGAATCGACATTTCGGGTCCCGAAAGAATCTGGACCGTCCATTTGTAGAGGATGCATGGTGAAGATCTAAAGCCGTCGGGGTTCTGGAGATCAGGGAAATAGGAGTGAAGACCCCACCAGAATCCTGAAAGGTAGAATGCCGGGATTTAATCCAGGTCGTTGATCAAGTTGATGATCTGGACCATAGATCCAGATGATATCGTGCTTTCGGGTTTCGGGGATTGAAGGAACAAGTGTTCCTTGCAACAAGAATCTTGAAAGTCGAGTTCCGGTAGCGCCATTTGGTGTTAGTGTGTGTTCACTAAGGTGGTCACATGGAATAGGAAAATGGGGAGCCAAGGAGCTCATTAACCCCATTTCGGGTTTCGGCATTTCAAGGGATAGGGAGCCGGGGAGAGCTCGCACACAGAAATCCTGAAACGTGAAATATGAAAGCGCCTTTTTGGTAAGGCCTATGGTCATAGCCAATGATCACATGGAGGAGGATAAGGGAAGGGATGGTCTGCGCTAGGCCCCATAGAAATTCAGGGATTCTGTCCCTCGAAGAAAAGATGAAAAATCTAGGTTGTCATAGTGGGTGTGTTACAAATTGGTATCAGAGCATGGTTACAACACTTGGCCTGCTTCGGCTCATGAACGAGTTGCACAGAAAACTCCATTTGAAGTACTCTTAAAAGGAGTAACTCTCTATCCTAACCCCCTTTATCAAAAGTTGAAGTCAAGAATGAAAATTCTTATTGTGTGTATGCATTTGAAAAATATGAATTATGTGATGATTGTGAATGAATATAATGTTGACTAACAATAAGTGTTTTCCCTATGCAACAAGCGGACGATCAACCGCAGGAAACTGTAGACACATAGAATGGTGATGCATCACGTAGTGGGGGGTGGATCCCACAATAGAGATGAAGAATTTGACGAAAGGAGAGCAGTAGAGACCCCTCCAGATCTAGCTGAGACTGTGAGAAGCCTCATGGTCGAACTACAGAGCTGCAAGGCCGACAACGAGAGGTTGATAAAAGAGCAAGAGAAGCAAATAAAAATTAATGCAGTCTTGCTGCAGAGTTTATCTGACATACAAAAACAATTGCAGCATGGACCTGACACCAGTCACGCAGAGCAACGAAAGACAAAGAAAAGTCGAAGTCCACTTGAGATACGAAAATGTGGTCTTTTAAGTGGCCACACTGGGAAGAGCACCTTGAGAAAGGTCTACCCCAGAGATAAGGGACAAGTGTCTGACGATTCCTCTGGAAAGGAAACTGGTGATTCGAAGGAATCTTCTAGTAGCAGAACTAGTTCTTATTCCCGAAGAAAACAGAAGAAGCGAAATCATTCCAAAAATCATAATAAAAATCATAATCTTGAAGAATTCAAGAAGGACAAACCACCCTCTTTCGATGGTGAAATAAAGAAGGGAGAGGAAGCGGAGGCCTGGCTTCTTGGACTAAAGAAGTATTTTAGAGTCCATGAATTTTCGGAAAACTTGAAGGCCCAAGTAGCCACTTTCAACCTAAATGGGAAGGCTTCCATTTGGTGGGAAGACCTTAAGAATGTAAAATGGATTCACGAAGAAGACCTATCTTGGGAACGGTTTGAGAAATACTTCAGGAAGAAGTATATGTCGGAAAAGTATTTTGACAAAAAGACTAAAGAATTCTATGAACTCAAGCTGGGGAAACTCACCATAGAGGAATATGTCAGCAGATTCCTCGAGTTACTGAGGTACGTACCCTATATAAAAGAAGAAAAGGAAAAGGTGCAACGATTCATCAGTGGACTACCTAAGGACTATCAGAACAG
>SNQJ01S0158314.1:0-22019 GCA_010110895.2 Picea sitchensis
AATTTCTCTGGTGGATGTAGCCCACACTGGGTGAACCACGTAAATCTGTGTCTCTCTTGTATTGTGTATCTTCTGTGTTTTGTTTCCGCATTTGTTTTATTTTATTGCTTCGCGGTCCTGTTTTTCTAACAATGTTGTTAAAATCGAGAAAAAATTTAAGCAACAGAGCAAGAGGGAATTCAGTTCTACAAATCTGCAACAACTAAAGCATGGTAAAGGCATCCCTAACTCATAGAATATCCAACCTCAAGACAACTATTCCAAGCCATGTGAAAAGAAGAGCAACAGGAAGATGAAGAAAGACATTGGGAAGTGGTGTGACTTGAATAAAATCCCTTGGCACAACACTAATGAATGTCACTCAAAACAATCATTAGTGGACGAGCTCAAAGAAATAGATCATATCCCTAACTCGGACTCTGATTCAGACAATAATAAAAGGAGACAGATAATTGATGTAGAACCCACTGCTATTTTCGTGACTGCAACAATCCAACTAGAACAACTAGAGGATCCTGAGGAGGGGTAGTACCTTTTTCCATTCATAGATGTGGGTGAAGGGGACCTCGTTGCATTTTTTTGTAGATAGTGAAAGCCAGAAGAACCTCATCTTAGCAGAGTTTGTCAAACAGTTTGATTTTTCGACAACACCACACTCGCAGCCATACAACATTGTATGGTTCTGCCATGGACGAGATCTTCATGTTAGCCATCAATGTCGCATGTCATATGACATCAAGCCCTTCAAGGATGAGGTAATGTGTGATGTTGCCCCACTAGAACTTTTTGATGTTCTGTTAGGCCAACCATATATGTGGAGGCATCATGTTTTTTATGAGTCTCAACCTCGTAGTGTCATTGTTACTCTAGGGGGTCATCCCTATAGGATACCAGAGGTATTTTTGACTACTGTACTGACAAAATAGTGCAGAAAAGTAATCTCTCATACTGAAAATATTAGACTCTTCACAACTTGGTTAGAAGAGAAGGAAACTGCAACTACTGTAGCCTCGACCCAAGACCCTCCTATCCAGCAGAAGCGGATCAACAAGATTGTATAAGAGAACCAAGATATTCCTACTGCACCTAAGAGGGTGCCTCCACACTACCCAGTCAAATAAAGTTATGATAAATCTCTTCATATTTCTCATGTTGTGTCTTCACTGATAGAGTCCTCCCACACTCAGGTAGATCATCCAACCAGATTGGTTCATAACAGCCTTCAAAAATCTAAGTAGGGCAACTTCTTCAGCAAGGCAAGCAACTCACCAAGGTTCAGATTCACCAAACTCTTCCCAGGGGACCTGATGTAATGGATACCATTGCTTCCTAAGGGTGAGGATTGATCCAGGAAGAAATCGGTGGCCACCCACCTATTCCACGGGCTCAAAACAAGGGTTTCCACCTTAGCAATGTTTCTACATATTTCAAGTCCTAAACTTCTTGGGCCATTTTGAGGCCCTAAACAACGTTTTTTGGTCCCTCCACAGTCACACGTAGGATTTAACTAGAGTGTGATGAATAAATATGTAGTCCTCGAATAGACCTTTTAAATGAGCTATTGTGCGCCCCAAACGAAGATTGTATGCAAAATTTACGCCCTTAGGAAGTTGATGTACCAACTTACCCCATCAGGGCCCACATGACTTTTGGCGCTTCATCTTCCGGGGTTAGGGTTTTGGATTTTCTCCATGTTAAAAAGGATTCTAGAGCTTCATTATAAACATCATCATATTATTATGAATGAGCGTAGCCATCACATCTCTTCTTAGAGATAATTTACCACCATTCTAGTGATTCATTCACTCTGTAATTTTACAGTTTATGTACATTCTCTCATTAATAAAAATTGTGCATTATTGTATCTCTATGCTTATTGAAATTTATCTGTATATTTCATTGTTATATCTTTGCCTTCATTTCGCTCTCAAAATAATCCGAATAAAAAATAGACAAAGACAAAACTGGTTGATGTATTTTCTTTTGGGAAGATAAAACTTGAGCTTACAATTCTAGGAGCCAAGGTTTGACCCCCTGAGGGAAAGGAAAAATAAGGCCTTGATTTGGGTCAAGATTACCTTTATATTTTTCGAATTATGCACAAAAGAGGTCTATAAGGAAACTGGTCGATTTATCATTGTGGATAAGAAGACAAAGACTATGGAAAATATTGCTACAACAATGGGGAGAATTTGTGTGGAATTCAACCTAGGGATTGGGTTAGTACATGGGTATAACAATATGATAGGAGGGAGATAATATAGACAAGTACTAGACCATGAGAAAGTTCCTTTCATATGCTAAAAAATTAAGGATTATGGTCATCTTAGAAATACATGTTTAGAGCAAGGATAAGATGACACATTAGATGAATTCACCATGCTACTATGTAAATCAAGATATGGGGAACAAATGTTGGAAAATTTTGAGGTTCTTAATTCAGTATCCAAGAACTTCAAAACACTCTATCCTACTTCAAAGTTAAAGTATAGTTTGGAAGAGATAAGCATCAATCCACAACATCCTCCCCTTGAGGTAAGATTAACCTATCTCTTCAAAATATTCAAGATGAATTTCATATGGTTTCATGCCACAAAAGAAAATGTAAAGAGGTCATGGAAGAGCCAACTCTGTACCCCATGCAACCTCTAAATATTGACTCTTTGGGATGATATGAGGAACATGGAATTTTGAGAATCGGGAGGAAAGGGAAGGAGTTATTCATATCCCTTTTGTATTTACAGGTGAAGGTCTAGCTCAAATTTCTATAGAATAGGAAAAGGAGGAATTCCCATATACAAAGTTATATTCTTCTTCCTATAATAGATAAGGACAAGTATCTCTCTCTCTCTCTCTCTCTCTCTCTCTCTCTNNNNACACACACACATAATTTAAGACCAAGCAAGAGCAATAACAGAGAGACACCAATCATGGTGGAACTAGATATTGAGGATAGAGTTTAGACTAAAAGAGGGGAAATTTTTTAGATTCAAATAAAGAAAAAAGGGGTAGAAGAGGAATTCAATAGAAGGAGGAAAAAATCCATAATAGAGGAACTTAGAGAAAAGGAGGCCTCCCAAGGAGGTACATAATTTTATGTCTATCCAACAACATAAGGGAAACAAAAATCCTTGAAGATGATCATACACAAATATCATCTAGATGTGTTTTTTTATTCAAGAAACAATGGTAAGTGGTCATGATGCAATTAGGTTTCTTGTAGATACCCTAAAAGGATGGGATTTTGCAGATTATGATATAAAAGGCAAATCATGAGGCTTGGCAGTTGGATGGAGGGATTCATGCAAGATGAAGAATCATTATTTTTTGGATTGAACAATCATATGCAAGTTATATGTCAAAGACTTAAATGAGGAAATACATTTTGATAACTTCTATGGTCCATATTTGAATAGAATAGACCATTGGTTAAATAATCCATCCTTCATTCATCCTTTCTTAGTGAATTTATTAGAAGAGGTGATCTCAACCTAACTCTTAAGTGGGAAGAGATATGGAGAGTGTGCGGAAGAGAATACCATATGGAAAATTTATGCCTCAATTATATTTGAGGACAAAAATTTGGTGATGTTGAACCTTGCATTAAGGGCCCAACTTGGAGAAACATCGATAGCCAAAAGTCTTGATATTTTCTTATTTACATTGAACTTCCTAGTAGAAGGAGGTATATATAGATCATTAATAAGGTTGGATAGTATTTCAAACCACTTCCCTATAATTTTCCAATTGGAAGATAATAATACCAAACCTCCTTCTCCCTTTAATTTGAATTCTTATTGGCTTAAGGATAGAAACTTCAGAGAATTGGTGTATGACCCCTCTTCAAGGAAATAGTTTATGGAAGCCTTCTTTGAGAATTTGAAGTGAATAAAAGTAGATAAGAAACAAAAGGTTGATCTCTTTTTTAGATCCTCATAAAAACCTCCAACTTCCCTTCAAAAAATTATATATATATATAATTATTTTTTGAAGGGAAGTTGGAGGTTTTTACGAGTATCTAAAAAAGCGATCAACCTAAACCAAAGTTAAAGTGGAAATGGAGGAACTAGAAAGAGAAAAGATAGACTACTCTCTTGGAAGACATTGTTTGGAGATAGAAAAGAAGGGGTGTGTGAGTAAATAAATGAGATGAGAACACTGGGTAATTTGATAGATTTTCTCAAGCAATAAAATGAGAAAACATTGTATGGGAAGTAATGGAAAAAAATTGAGTCACTCAATGAGGGTTTGATGGAATTTCTAAAGCAATAGTGGATCATTTCAAAGGTATTTTCTCAAGAACTAGAGAAAAAAATATAAATGAAATCCTACACTAGTACCTTTGTTATTTTAAAAGGTTAGTATTTAATAGTCAAAATGAAGAATTGAAATTTTTGGCACAGGGGCAGACCCAAGGTTCACTCCAAGAGCGCACCAACAAGCCCTTCCGACAACACCTTCGAAGCAGATGCAGTCTCACCCGAAGTAGCTATGGGGGCGGGTTGCAGGACAAAGATGTCTACAACCAAGGGAATATCAAGTGGATCTTAACACAATACAACATAGTATACCTAGCTCGCTTATCACTAAAATCTACTCCACATTCTATATATCCGATCTAATACAATAATGCAATCAATATAACAGTATGTCAAAGACAAAGATAAAGCATCAATCATAGACACATAACACCAGATATACGTGGTTCACCCTCTCCCTAGGGCTATGTCAACAGAACTATGCTTATGATATATTAAGGTACAAATTATAGTTCTTGTCTACATTCTCTGCTAGCATATCTTCTTCTTCTTCTCTCTATCTCCCTCCTGCACACCTAATTGCAGGACTTGATCTTTGTGCCCAACTGAAGATCTTACAATGCCAGAAGGATCTTACTCTCAGCACTTATCTCACTCACAATACAATATTCTCTCAATGAACAACAATCAATAACAATGCTCAAAAACAGTACCGACCCAACCCAGGTCCTCTTGACCTTTATTTATACAATATAGTCCCTCACCGACAACCTTAGGTTGAGACCTAGGTGTCAAAACCCTAGATATACAAACCCTAGGTGTCTAAAACACTAGGTCAACTTGACCCACTTTTCCAGGCTTCACTAGCCTGTCTCTCCTTTCTTCCCACGTGGTGCTAACGGTGTATTTTCCCACTATCTGAGTTGTCCTCGATCCATATACCTTGCTTATATGTCATCCCTAATCTCCTCATCCAACGACTAACTTTCTTTGGCTTCACTTCTTCTTTTCTGCTCTTTTTCTTGCTTCGACCCAGTAACAGTCACTGTGTCTCCCGCGAAGTTCACATTTTACCTCTTCTTCCTTGATATTCACTTGATTCCATATCCAAGGGCCAACAGGCCCCCAACACTCACATGTGACTCGTCCCGAGGTACTTCATATATGATCCTTCTATTTTGCTTCAGTTTTGGGCTAGGCAGTGTAGCCTTTACTTTCTACTTTATGCCTCCTCTTCCTCGTTGTGCAGATTGTCTTTTTTGTGTCTGGTACCCAGTTTCAACTGCACCTGATAACTAGACCCTTTTCCTCTTGTTTTTACTGAGAGCTGTGAAGAAACTGGTTGTCATAGTACAACTTCAACCGACTCCCATTTACCAACCCTTACTTCCATTCTCCATTCAACATCTTCAGTTGCGTAACTCCTCCTTCTGTAACATAGGCGATCTCATATGGTCCAAGACAATGCATTCTGAACTTCCCTAGGTGTTTTATAAACTTGTTTTCATACACCAGTACAAATTCACTTGCTTGAATTCCTTCTTCTTGATGTGCCTGTCATGGTAGGCCTTCTCTCTGTCCTTCTGAACATGCTGATGAAATCCTGCAATAAAAATGTCTTCTTCCAGTTCAACCAACTGTGCAAGCCTCTCTTGAACAACTCCAGTGTCATCCATATCTGTAAAGGCAACAATTATTAAGCTTGGCACCAGGTATTCCATTGGGACAACATCTTTGAGACCATAGACTAGCTTAAAAGGGGTCTGCATGGTCAGTTTCTTGCAAGTGGTTCTATAGGCCCAAAGTACTACAGGTACTCTTAAATCCCAGTCATCCATGTTCACATTAGAAATATTCGTCAATGTTGTCTCCAAGATTTTTTTGAATGCTTCGAATGTTCCATTTTCCTAAGGATGATAAGGTGTGCTCTTCTGATGGTAGATGGTAAACTCCTCAGTCAATGCTTCAACTGTCTGATTGATGAAGTGTGTTCCTTGGTCACTCATAAGGATCTTGGGACATCCAAACCTGGTTATTATGTCATCAAATATAAATCGTGCAGTTGTAGTTGCACTACAGTCCTTGACTGCTCTAGCTTCGGCCCATCTAGTTAAGTATTCAGTTGCAGGAATGTTATACCTTTCTCCTGTGCACTTTCCTGGTGGGTTTATAGGTCCCACAAAGTCAATGGTCCACTTTTCAAATGCTTGTAGGGTCATCTGCGGTGCTAATGGAATTTCATCTCTTTTGGATGGTCTCCCAAATCTCTTGCACACATCACAGGCTCTAGCATAATCCTTAGCATCTCTGTGTAAGGTAGGCCACCAAAGGCCAGCTCGCAGAACCTTCTATGCAGTTGCTTTCCCTACATAATGTCCTCTTGTGATGCCTTCATGAGCTTCTATGAGGATCATTGGGCATTCTACCTCCATAACACATCTTCTTAGTATCTCATCAGGTCCCATCTTGTATAGCTGACCTGTTATCAGTGAAAAGTCTGCAGCATGCACTACGAGTTGTTTCTTCAGGGAATTGTATACTCACTAGGTGCCATTCCTGTTGACAGGAACTGGACTATTTCTGTGAAGTGGTCATTGATCTTTCTGATGGTGAGAAATTGTGCAACCGACAGTGTATCCTCCAAATTGGTGGGTTCTTCACCATGTTCCAGCCTTGACAAGTGGTTAGGACCCTTGTTCATTATTCCTGGCTTAACTATGATCTCAAAATCATATTATTGAAACATCAGAAGCCATTTGCATATTCGCCCCCCCAACACTGGCTTGTTGACTAGGTAATTCAGTGTGGAGTGATCTATGAACATTTTAAAGTGTCCTCCCAATAAGTAGTGGCAGAATTTTTGTAGCACATACACCATGGCCAATCCTTCTCTCTCTGTGGTGGTGTAGTTAATTTCTGTTGTGGATAAATTCTTGCTATCAAAGGCTAACAGGTGATCGATGTCTCCTGTTCCCAGTTGTGCTAACACAACTCCCAATGCAATGGGTGATGCATCAACATGCACATGAAACTCTTTAGTCCAATCTGGGAAAACCAGAATGGGCATAGTAACCATCTTTTGTTTTAGTGTGTCAAAGCTCTGCTGACATTCTTTTGTCCAGCTAAACTAATAGTCTTTCTTCAACAACTTCTCCATAGGTGTTGTAATCTGGGCATATCCTTTAATGAATTTTTTGTAATATCTAGTATGTCCTAGCACAATGCATAGTTGCTTAACTGAAGTCGGAGGTGGAAAATCAACTATAATTGCAATTTTAGAGGGATCTACCAACAGTCCCTACTTACACACAATATGCCCTAACAACACTCCAAATGGTGAGAAGAAGATGCACTTCTTTAGATTCAAAGCAATTTGACACTGCCTGCACTTATCCAACATTAGTCTTAGGCATTCAATATGGTTTCTTAACAAACTAAACACAGTCCAGTCATCAAAATATGCTTCTAAAAATTTATGCAAAAATTCTTTAAATGCTTCAACCGCCACCCTGGAGAAGATGGTTGGGGCATTCTTTAGTCCAAATGGCATCACTGTATATTGGTAAGATCCCCATTCTGTTGCAAATGTGGTCTTGTGGCGATCCTCCTTGGCAATTCGGATCTGATGATATCCTGAGAATCCATTTGTAAAAGAATACACCTCCTGGCCTCCCACATTATCTAACACTTCGTCAGTGAATGGTGTAGGGAAGGGGTCATGCAGGCAAGCATCGTTCAGCTTCCTAAGATCTACATAGATCCTGATTTCTCATGTCTTCCTGTCTTGCACCACCATATGACTAATCCATTCAGACTCTTCAATAGGTTCGATAATACCTACTTCCGACATTCTGTCGAGCTCAAGCTTCACTTTTTTCTTATACTTTGGGTTCAATCTATAGGGTCTTTGCTTGACTGGCTTCACATCTGGTTTCAAAGGTATTCTCATCTCTCCCATAGGTCCTTTGATTCCCTTCATATCAGTGAACTTGGTTGGAAACAAGTCCTGATATTAATGCAATAGCTCTATAATCCTTTCAATGGTAGCAACATCCCAATAATCTCCGACATTGGCAAGCTTCGGTGTCTCCTCTGTTCCAATATTGACCTTTTTTATCTTGATTGACTGACCAATAAATGGTAGCTCAGCTCCTGGTCCTTCCACATCTCTTTGGTCTTCTGTCTCAGTGATGTTGACCTTCCTTGGATCATCATCGTCATTTGCATTAATGTTGTTGTTGTCACAAGAGTCGACTCTAGGTTGTAATAGAGCCTAGCCTTAGCACATTTTAAATGAAATAATAAATTATCACTAGGAACTTGACTTGGGTTTCATGCAAGTAAATTCCAAGATAACCAAGAACCACTTTTGATTAGAAGTTTCCCCTTCCAACCCGAGAGGGATCTCTCGAATATATGTCACAATAAGATATTCAATAAGATTAACAATGGGCAAATATGCGGGCAACATAAAGTTTTGAGGTTTTTAGGGTTGGTGGTTTGGACCATGAGGTATTCCATTGGGCATGGAGTCAAATGATCAAGAAAATAATAAGAGTGTTTCGGCAATGGAAATCCATAGAACAGAGGCGAGGTAGAAGTTGATTACAAAGAGAAGGATTTATAAAAGTATGGCAGCAGAATAGAGAGAAAACATATCAAAATGCAAGGAGCACTTAGCAATGAGTGAATTCCAAGCATAAATTAGTGGAAAGAGATGGTTGGGACAGAGCATCTATCAAAGGATGAATTCTGAACCTTCAGATCTCTACAAGAAACAACCTATAAAATGTCCTGCAATAGAGCATCTAAAAAATGGATGAATTCCATTACAAACACAGTCACAAATCGATAAGAAAATGGAAATAAAACCAAGTGAAATGATGTGAAAACGAAGCAATAAGACATTCTCTACAAACAACATCACAAGAATCTCTTATATAGATCGAAAATGCCCCGCACTCTTTTATTAAACATGAAAATAAATGCTACAGCCCAGGAGTACTACTCCTGTCTGTCCTCTTCCCCTTTTACAAATATTCCTCATATATGTATTGAGGTCTAAATCCTCTCTAATCTAAAAGATAACAACAGTTACAACCAATTCTTGAAACTTTATGCCATAGAAAATGGGCCAAACTGCCGAAAACTAGGGCTACGGTTATGGCTTTGTATCTCTCGAATAGTGACAAATCTGTATAAACTGAAAGAGTCTTTTGTGCATGTGTTTATTCTGAGCAAAAACCTCTCTCAGTTCCCTGATACCCCTTTTCATTTTTCCCAAATCTGCATTTAACAAACATGTGTCAAAACAGGAAAATATGAAATCCGAAAATTAGGGCTCGGAGATGGATTCGATTCTCCCAATATGTGACACCTGTAGGAAAACTGAAATATAATAATGATCTCTGATGTGTTAGGCACAAAATCCTCCAACCGTTTCTCAAAATGATACTCCAGTCGCTCAGAATCCTCATTTGAAAATGATGACTCAACACAGTAAAAGCACCATAATTTTTAAAATCAACCTCATCTTGCGGGGGACTTTTGACTGCCTTACCAAGATCAAAATGAAATTATGAAGACACCAATGGAAAACTTAGGATTTGTATATGTCGATTGACTATTCGAACGCGAAAAACAACCTCTCCATGGCTGAGCAAATTGCATTTTTCTAAAGCAGTTTTGCATATGACTGGAGTCTCGATTTCGAGTTTTCGGGATTCAGGGAAACGAAGCAGTGGTTATTAAAATATTCACATCGGCCAAATCCCCGATGGCCAAATCCCTGAAACATATTTCGGCTTTTACACTGCACTCTTTCAGGAATTCGGGTTTCAAGTATCATGTCCTCAAGAGTTATGACATGCAAGGAATCCCGAATCGCGAAATCGCGATGGGATTAATTAGATGATAATAAATTGTTTTAATCTCTTAATTAATCACGATTAGCAATTAATCTTTAACCTTTCATGGATTTAAGTGTTGGGACTTCAATAATACTTGACGTGAGAAATACTGAATCGAGAAATTGCGATGAGATTTATTAACGTTAATCTTTCTTAATCTTTATTTGACCCGGCTTATCCTTTAATAATTTAGTGAATTCGGGGATCGGGGTTGTAGTTATTAAGATATCTATGTCGGCCAAATCCCCGATGGCAAAAAACCCAGACTCGTGAGATTTTTCTCCATGTGGCTTAATGCTCGGTGTATGCGGTCATTCCACTGCCAATGCTTCCATTCATTCTCCTAAGTGACCGAAAGCCAAAATTTCAATATTTGTTACAACAGAGGCTCCATCTAGGGATGGTGCTTTCCTGCAAAGTACCAAGAATAGTAGACCACGTGCCTTCATCCATTGGGTGACCTGAAATCATCCTTATCAAACTCTGAACTCTGTCGCTTTACTTGCACCTTTCTGAAACAAAAAACCACTTATGCATTCATTGGGCTATGGAGTCATAATTCTTTAAAAAAAACCATACTAGATTCCAAACTAAACCGGAAACATATTGAAAACCATTGTTGTACTCTAGTGCTCAAAGTCGAGCTTATTTATATACATCACCTACTCTAACCGATATCACTGCTTTGTTCAAGTATAGGAAAACTTCCAAATCAACCAAGCGAGTATCTGACTAACAAACTTAATTATAATTCCATCTTTGAGAAAAATGATGACAGGAGTAGTTGCAAATTTCAAAACATGCCCTGGGAGCAGGTACTTATAGTTTTGAAATTCAGACTTCAAGAAGTTGGAAATAAAAAATTCAGTCCCCCATTTTGACTCCATATAAACTGCTACTGGATCATATAAGGGAAGAGATATACCACTTTCACAATTAATCCATACTTCCTCCTGTTGGGCAAGCTGTCTAAAATGTTTTTGCACACTTTGTCCACTGCTGATTTTTTCTTCCACTGGCGCAAAAATGTCGCATTGAAACTTACTGGTCTATTGCTCAATGGTTTCTAAATAGGGAGGAGAGATCAATTGTTTCATTATCCCCTCCTTATGTCCTTCACCTGTTGTCCAAAGATCTTCTTGGTAGTTGTCATACATAGGCTGATCTCTTTCATGATGTTGCTGATTGCTTTCCTATTGAACCAAAGTTTCTTGCTGCTCATCATATTCAGAAACACTTTCATCACATTCATCAAACAAAGGAGGACTGTTGTAAATTTTCGTGTGTGATGAAAAATAAATCTGCTCTTCTTCTTCTTCTGGATATTCATCATAAACAGGTTCATCAGATAAATCATGAGTGTCATCAGTCAGACAAATGCTAGGAATATCAATTGTGAAGCTATCTATCTCAGATCCACACTCCTCCAAATCATAGTCTAAAGTATATTCGAACAACAAACATTCTTCAAGGTTATTAAACATGACAACCATATCTTCTTCATGAAACAAAACAGTGTCTACAAGATGATCCTCTGGCTGAAAATCATCATCATAAATTGGTTTACTAACTTCCTCTAAAGTTCCATGGTTGTTGTGATTTAAACTTAGATTTTCATTTTCAGTAATAGAAGAAGTTTCACTCACATGTTCAGGACTATGTGAATGTTGCAAATCTATGTAAGTAGGGGTTGCAACATGATTGTTCAGGAGCAGATCTATCTCTTCTTTTGTTAAAGGAGGAGGTGGTCTATGCAATTTCTGGATCAAGAAACTATTGTTTTCTTTCTCTTCTACATGTTGAACATGATGTTGAATATCTTCTTCTTGAATGTGATCACAAGAGCTATCATATCGTAATTTTTTATCATCCAACTCTTCTTCATACTGATTATCTTCATCGACTTGAGAAATTTCTGATATTCCTTCCTCCTCTTCAAGAAGATGTGTTTGATCTATTTGTCTTATAAATTCTATATTACAACAATCTTCAAAAAGTATTTCAACTGAATAGATTCTTTTACAATGCTGATGAAAAAGTATGTGAAAATCTTTCAATGAAGGAATACTTGAATGAGGTAAAGATTTATACCAGAGTCTAGCATCTCTTTCCAACAAAAACATAAATAGTTTCATGAGGACATCTTCATGATGTATATTTAATTCATCCATGAGCTTGTGGAATTCAAACAAGTGTTGGGCGAGATTGTCATCCACATATTCTCCAAATTTAGGAAGGACATCTTCCCAAACTTTAATGTCTGGAATAGTGTTTGGAAAACCATAAACATTTGCAAAGTCCAGAGGAGCAAAGTCCGAGCCGCGAACGAATCCGACATTTTGAGACCAGTGGATTTGTCGGTGAATCATGTAGAGTCTTCGAACCAAGGAGTTGCCAGGTGAATGATCACAACCAATTGAATGCCTATCCCTTGTTCACCATCAAGAAATAGATTTGAACTTTTTTTCATATTCCAGGGAAGATAACTTATTTCCTCCGTCCCCGAAAACGATGCCAGAAAATGTTGTCGCAAGAGTCGACTCTAGGCTGTAATAGAGCCAAGCCTTAGCACATTTTAAATGAAATAATAAATTATCACTAAGAACTTGACTTGGGTTTCATTCAAGTAAATTCCGAGATAACCAAGAACCACTTTTGATTAGAAGTTTCCCCTTCCAACCCGAGAGGGATCTCTCGAATATATGTCACGATAAGATATTCAATAAGATTAACAATGGGCAGATCTGTGGGTAACAGAAAGTTTTTAGGTTTTTAGGGTTGGTGGTTTGGACTAGGAGGTATTCCATTGGGCATGGAGTCAAATGATCAAGAAAATAATAAGAGTCTTTCGACAATGGAAATCCATGGAACAGAGGAAAGGTAGAAGCTGACTACAGAGAGAAGGATTTATAAAAGTATGGCAACAGAATAGAGCGAAAACATATCAAAATGCAAGGAGCACTTAGCAATGAGTGAATTCCAAGCATAAATCAGTGGAAAGAGATGGTTGGGACAGAGCATCTATCCAAGGATGAATTCTGAACCTTTAGATCTCTACAAGAAACAACCTATAACATGTCCTGCAATAGAGCATCTAACAAACGGATGAATTCCATTACAAACACAGTCACAAATTGATAAGAAAATGGAAATTAAACCAAGTGAAATGATGTGAAAATGAAGCAATAAGATATTCTCTGCAAACAACATCACAAGAATCTCTGATATAGATTGAAAATGCCCCACACTCTTTTATTAAACATGAAAACAAATGCTAAAGACCAGGAGTACTACTCCTATATGTCCTCTTCCCCTTTTACAAATATTCCTCATATATGTATTGAGGTCGAAATCCTCTCTAATCTAAAAGATAACAATAGTTACAACAATTCTTGAAACTTGCTGCCATAGAAAATGGGCCAAACTGTCGAAAACTAGGGCTACGGTTACGGATTTGTATCTCTAGAATAGTGACAATTGTGTATAAACTGAAAGATTCTTTTGTGCATATGTTTATTTTGAGCAAAAGCCTCTCTCAATTCCCTGATACCCCTTTACATTTTTCCCAAATCTACATTTAACAAACATGTGTCATAACAGGAAAATATGAAATCCGAAAATTAGGGCTCAGAGATGGATTATATTCTCCCAATATGTGACACCTGTAGGAAAAATGAAAGAGGATAATTATATCTGATGTGTTAGGCACAAAATCCTCCAACCATTTCTCAAAATGATACTCCAGTCGCTTAGAATCCTCATTTGAAAATTATGACTCAGCACAGTAAAAGCGCCATATTTCTGAAAACGAACCTCATCTTGCAAGGGACTTTTGACTTCCTTACCAAGCTCAAAATGAAATTCTAAAGACACCAATAGAAATATTAGGATTTTTGTATGTCTATCGACTATTCGAACGCGAAAAACGACCTCTCCACAACTGAGAAAATTTCATTTTTCTAAAGCAGTTTTGCATATGACTGGAGTCCCGATTTCGGGTTTTCGGGATTCGGGGAAACGAAGCAGTGGTTATTAAATTATTCACGTCGACCAAATCCCCGAAACATATTTCGGCTTTTACATTGCACTCTTTCGGGCCTTTGGGTTTCGGGTGTCATGTCCTCAAGAGTTATGGCATACAAGGAATCCTAAATCGCGAAATAGCGATGGGATTAATTAGATGATAATCATTTGTTTTAATCTCTTAATTAATCACGATTAACAATTAATCTTTAACCTTTCGTGGATTTATGTGTCGGGACTTTAATAATACTTGACGCGAGAAATCCCGAATCGCGAAATTGCGATGAGATTTATTAATGTTAATCTTTCTTAATCTTTATTTGACCTGGCTTATCCTTTAATACTTTAGTGAATTCGGGGATCGAGGCTGTAGTTATTAAGATATCTATGTCAGCCAAATCCCCGATGGTAAAAAACCCGGACTCGTGAGATTTTTCTCCATGTGTCTTAATGCTCGGCGTATGCAGTCGTTCCACTTCCAATGCTTCCATTCATTCTCCTAAGTGACCGAAAGCCAAAATTTCAATATTTGTTACAACAGTTGTAATAGCCTTGCAGTTTCTGGAGAGGCGTAGTCCACTCGTCCTCTTCTTGTTCCAAAGGGAGGCTATATTCTTCTTCAAATAATTTTTGTCTCACAATATGTAGTGTCTGGTCTACTGAAGGATATTGACTTTCAAATAGAAATGTGGTGATAAAATTCTGAATCATACCTTCCCAATCTACAGTGACAAGGCGCAGCTCCGCTTGAAGGTACCAGTTGATAGGGGTCGTGTCTAGTGTGTTGATGAATCTATGCACCCATTGCTCCCGATGAATGTTTCTCTAGGCTTCTTCGTAGCTTCGCACATTGTCCTTTGGGTAGCTTCGACCTGTGTACCTCACTTCACAGATTTCTACTTGGGCTAAGAACCGCGTTGTCATCAAGGTTCGACATTGTACCCAGTCTGTAATATTGCTTTTGTGTGTCCCCCACCATCTTGTTGGTATAGCTTTCAGGGCCTCATCCATTGCCAACAGTCTCTGTTATGTTGGTACACTTTCTTCAAAGTCCAACAAGAATGTATCTAATGGATTCAAACCATCAAAGGTGGGTAAGTTGCTCACTGTTGTACCAATCCAGTGAACTTCTCTGGTCAGCCTGACACATCTTCTTGTGGATACTTCATACATCTAATTTTGCCAATTTTCCAGTGCTTCTTCTGAGTTTGATGAGCATACACTTTCACTTTTCTAGCTAAGATTCCCATCAGTCGTAGGATTAATGTAATCCTGTTGTCTGGCTGTCAATTTGTAGATATTCTCCAATTCATATGCGTGGTCTTCTTCTCTAATGGGTTATGTGTATCTCTGACCTTCATCTAGATCTAAAGGTGAAATGACCCTTAGGCCATTTCTTTCAAATGTCATACGTCTCTTCTTCAAATCAACAATAGTAGAGTTGTTGAAGGCCCAATCAATTCCTAACATCGTCGGGTAAGGGAAGTTGTCATTAACAATTTCAATGACCTCAAAATCTACAAAGGTCCTCACTTTGTCGATGTCCATAGGGACATGCTCCAGTCGTCCAAATGGGCTGACATCTTGTTGATTAGCCATCCTAAGCCTTATAAGGGAATATACTAACTTCGGTTTTCCCATCAGTGCCCAAGTTTGCTTTGTCATGACATTAACCTCCGACCCTAAGTCGAGGACCACATAGTCTATGTCATACTCTCCTATCTGAGCATTCAAGTTTAATTTGTTTGTCCTTCTCCTTTTCCCAATTTGGTGTACTTCCCTATTCAGCAAGGGGTCTATCTTTCCTAGCTCATATTTCTTGATTAAATTCTGAAGTTCCCTTACAACATTTTCATCCTGGATTAGCTTAATACAAGTATATAGAAATTCCATGAGTTTGCTTACCTCTTTTCCCTCTCTCGGTGAAGCAGACTGATCGAATACTGGGGGCATTCCATATTCTCTTACTTCTAGCCATGTTTTTGATGATGAGCCTTGATCTCTTCTGAATTATTTCCTTGAATCTTCAAATGTTCGTCTTTCTTTCTTGGTATCAAAATTTTGAGTCTTCTTCGCAACTTTTCTGACTCCTGAGTCTCCTGTATTCTTTCCTTGGGTCACTCTATCTTCTCCTATAAAAACACCTCCTTGAGTAATAACAACGACTCTCAGGTCTTCTCCACGAGGTTCATCATATATCAATTGCACTTGTGGGTTTTGCTGAGGTCCTCATCTTTCTTGAAGCATGACCAGTAGTATAGGGCAATCTTATATAACATGCTCAAAAGAATTGCAATAATTGCAAGTAGTGCCAGGGTTCTGACAATCCCTTGCTATATGTCATGGTTGTGCACAGTTATAAAAAAATATATGTGCTTGGCCTCAGCCCATTCCTCCTCCTCCTCCTCGTTCTTTGTATCCACCGCGAGGATTGAAGTTTCCTCTTCCCAGGGATTTGTATTACATAGTGTTTCCTTCTTGATGTACTTTGCCTTGGATCTTGTATACATCTCTTGACCTTTCATGCATGAAGTCATAGGCCCTATAGTATCTATCATCATGCCCTAATGACTTACAGAAGGTGAAATATAGGTTTGCGGGTGTCTGAACATACTTATGCATGTAATAGTACTCACCAAGGTGATGTCGATTTCTGCATACTTCGTACCAGGGAAATGTGACTTGCTTCAAGGGGCTCGGAGCTCCTGAGGCCAAATATTCATGAAATATAGGGTAGTGTTCCTTATCATGGCCCTATGATGTGCATCTAACACACCAAATGTCTTCTCTTTTGTCTTTTCCCTTATCCTTTTTTATGTCTTCGACCTGTAAAGACAAACTGGTCAGTTGCCTCAAGATCTGGCTCATACCTTAGATGGATTCTCCCATAGGGGTTGATTCAAGCTTCATGGAAATCTCCAGTGCCTCAAATTGTGAAGCAATTTTCTGTTGCATCAGAGGAACTCTGATGTGTGGTAACAACGCAGTGATGAACCATTCTTTGTTTTGTTCATTTGGGATCTAAAAATTTAATCGGCTTGTTAAGGTCTTGAATCTCTGATCGAATTCCCAGACAGGTTTGACAATCTTCTGTTTGATCTCCTTCAGCGTTGTAATACATTGTGACTCCAATTTGGGTTTCTTGAATTCTGCAATCATCACATTCTTGATCTCATTCAATGGTTGGGGTTGTGCAAGTCCTTGGAAAAGCTTCATGTACCAGCTCAGTGTGCGATCTCTAAGAGTAGTGTTGAACTGGGTTCTTTTGACGGCCTCATCAGTGACATTCTTAATATTATACACAACTTCACACAGGAACCATTGTTGATCTAGGTCTTCAAATCCATCCACTCTAAAGATAAGGAACCTCATCTCATCCTCCATAGAGCTACCTGGGTTTCCTTTCTAAGTAGATACTGAACTACTAGTAGTAACACTCTAAGGACTCTGATGACTCTGATTACTCTAATTTCCTAGTGTTGTTTAAACAACAGGAGGGTTAACGATACTTACTTTAGAAGTTTGTGCAGTTCCTGAGTTTTCTGGCTCGTCCTGGCGAAGTTCTTCAGTTGCTCCTTCCTCTGGCCTAGAGGGTTCTGGACATTCTTCTTCTATTAGATCTGCCTCTTCTCTGCTGTAGAAACCTTCTTCTCCGTAGTTTTCCTTGAATAGGTTCTCAAAGTGAACCCCTCGAAAAACCCTTCCATTACGCGTATGTCCCGCCTTTGTGTCGTTGTTGCTGTCTGAATTCCTAAACATCAACCTTTTCGGATCCATCCAATCTACTGTATCTTCAAGATGTGGTTTTCATGCAAGAGCATCTTGATACTTAACTTCATAAAATGCAAAAATTTCCCTCTAGTTCCTTAGAAAAAGTATCTCTCATCTTGGCTATATGATTCCACTATCTCAACAACAAATTCGATGATATACCCTCCAGTGGTATTATCAAACCAATGATCTACTCCTCTGGATACAACGTTGTCGACTCTTTTAACCTTCTGGATCAGCGTCGGTGTCCAAACCATAGGGGGTTTATATCTGATCTTGAACTGGGGTAATGAAACCATTTGTTGGCACAGGGGCAGACCCAAGGTTCAATCCAAGAGCACACCAACAAGCCCTAACTATCGGCCCTTTCGGCAACACCTATGAAGCAGATGCAGTCTCACCCGAAGTAGTTGGGGGGGGGTTGCAAGACAGATATGTCTACAACCAGGGGAATATCAAGTGGATCTTAACACAATACAACACAGTATACCTATCTCACTTATCACTAAAATATACTCCACATTATATAGATCTGATCTAATACAATAATTCAATAACAATATGTCAAAGACAAAGATAAACCATCAATCATACGCACATAACACCATATATATGTGGTTCACGCTCTCCCTAGGGCTACGTCCACATAACTGTGCTTATGATATATTAAGGTAAAGCTTATAGTTCTTGTCTGCGCTCTCTGCTAGCAGATATTCTTCTTCTTCTCTCTCTGTCCCTCCTGTGCACCCAACTACAGGACTTGATCTTCACACCCAGCTGAAGATCTTGCAATGCCATAAGGCTCTTACTCTCAACACTTCTCTCACTCACAATACAATATTATCTCAATGAAAAACAATCAATAACAATTCTCAACAATAGTACCGACCCAACCCAGGTCCTCTTGACCTCTATTTATACAATATAGTCCCTCACCGACAACCTTAGGTTGAGACCTAGGTGTCAAAACCCTAGATATACAAACCCTAGGTGTCTAAAACCCTAGGTCAACTTGACCCGCTTTTTCGGGCTTCACCAGCCTATCTCTCATTTCTTCCCACACGGTGCTAACGGTGCCTTTTCCCACTATCTGAGTTGTCCTCGATCCATATACCTTGCTTATCTATCATCCTTGATCTCCTCATCCAACAACTATCTTTCTTCGGCTTCACTCCTTCTTTTCCGCTCTTTTGCTTACTTTGACCCAGTAACAGTCACTGTGTCTCCCGCGAAGTTCACATTTTACCTCTTCTTCCTTGATATTCTCTTGATTCCATATCCAAGGGCCAACATAAATCCCCAATGGACATGAAAGAATTAAACTATGTGTTATCTTTCTTCAAAGTGATAAGCCTTCTATGTTTGAAAAGTTTCTTGTTGAACTATATAAAAGTTTTTGTGAAGTTATTCACATGGATTTCCTTGTGATAGTTGAGTCAAAAAACATAAGGAAGGTGTAAAAAACCATAAATGTTGCATTCATCACCACTATTTCAAAATATAGAAACCTCCTATCATACAATTCCTACAAACCAATATCACTGTGCAATTGCCTCTAAAGAATAATTGCCAAGGTTCTTGTTAGGAGGCTAAAACCCGTGATATCAATATTTATATCATAAGTATATTTCAAGTCTTTATAGGTTAGATATATTTTTTGCATAGCTGGTATTGCTTAAGGAAATTCAACATACTGTTAAGAAGAATAAAATACCCTCTTTTGTAGTCAAACTAGATTTATCAAAGGCATATGATAGGGTGTTTTATCTCAAGTTGTTGATGATCCACATAGAGTTTGATATTCAAGTAATAAAATGGATTGAAGTTTGTTACACTATAATCACATATGTAATAGTAAACTAGGCTGCCACTCCTTTCTTTCATTCAAATAGGGGGCTCAGACAAGGCTCCCCTTGTCTCCCTTGTTTTTCTTATTATTAGTAGAAGGCATTGATAGAATTATGAAAATTCTATTGAATGACATTAAAATAAAAGGTGTTCAACTAGCCAAATCTCTCCCTATTCTCATGTATTATTTTCTAATGACTTCTTTCTTTTTGCAATGGGTATAGTGATTGAACCTTATGGCTATTAAGGAGGCTCTTAGAGTTAATTTTAATGCCACTAGGATAAACATTAACATGTAAAATTATGTGATTGCAATGAATAAGACTGAAGACCCTAGAACAAATAGGACCAAAGATCTTATTCCTTATCATTTCAAGAAATTTTAAGATCCTATGAAATACCTCGGACTTCACCTTAAGCCAAATGACTACACCTTTAAGGATTAATAGTCATGGCTAGTGGAAAAGATATAAAATAGAATCAATTAGTGGTGCAACAGATGGATCTCTATGGGGGGAGGCTTACTCTACTAAAATTGGTCTTAGAATTTATGAATCTATGAACATCCGCAAGTACTATGCTTCACCAAAAAATCTCCTAACTTCAGTGACATTTGTAGGAACTAGCCATTTCATGATGGCATCCATCTTTGCGAGATCTATCTTGAGCTCCCCTCCACCAATCACATACACCAAGTACTACTAAGAAAACTCACATTTCTTGAGGTTATATAGCATCTATTGCTTCTTCAAAGTCTGTAACACATGCATGAGATGTGAGGTGTTCTCCTCCTAGGTAACACTACAAACTAGTATATCATCCAAATAGACTATAACAAATGAACTAGATATGGGTGTAATATATCATTCATCGGTCTCATAAATGTAGCTAGTGAATTAACTACAAATATTGCCTTTCCTTGAAGGAAGTCTTCCAAGTGTCTTCTTCCTTGAAGCGTACCTAGTTCTATCTTGATTTGAGATCCAACTTGGTGAAATATTTTGCATGCTGCAAGTGATCTAACAGATCATCAATCCTGGGTAGAGGGTAGTGATTTATTAGTGCAATATTGTTCAATGCTCTATAGTCATTACACATTAACCAAGACCCATACTTCTTTGGTACAATTATTCTAGGTGACCCACAAGGTGAGGTTCTTGGTCGAATCACACCCTGCTCCAACAACTATTGTAACTACTTCTTCACTTCATTTTCTTCCAAAATGGACTATATGTATAGCCCAATATTCAATAATGGGGAGTCTAGAAATAATTGTATTTTGTGCTCCACTTCCCCTTGGGTGGTATCCTTTTAGGGTCCTAGAACAATCCTATTTATGCATGTAGAAACTCCTCCAACTAATGTTTCTGGTCTTTGGTAAACCCTTCTAGGGATGCCTTTACTCTTTTCAAATCATCCTCAGTGTGATTTCTCTTAATAAAAGTAAAACATATTTCTTACTGAAACTAATAAACTTCTTAGCTTGGTTGGAACTTACTAGTGAGATGTTTGACTTTCCTTTATGTGCATTGATGATGTAGGACTTCCCATCCTTTATTAGTCGATACTAGTTGGTTCTCTGAATAAATATTTCCTCATAAACATGTAGGGGATTCCAAAAACTACTCCACATATGTCGAGGGGTACTACAACCAATTCCACTTCATCAATAAATTTGACACTTACAACAAATTTAATCTTACTCTGTTCCACTACCTTGATATATACATCCATGTTTACCCATCCCAATGGATATGGGATAGGATGATCATGAACATCCAATAAAACCTTGTTGACCATATCTATTGATATGATATTATCATATGAACTAGAGTCGAACATGGTGTCTATCTTAGTCTTCTTGACCTGGATCTTGATGTGGAAGAGTTTGGACATATCCTTCTCTTCCTAGTGACAAGTATACTCAGATTTTCCTCCTTCTGCACTGATGTGCAGACAACATTATCATCCACATTAGTGATACTTTCAACATGATTTATGAAATCCATGGCTAGGAGACTCATTTTCTTTGCATCCTTCTTGTGGTTCTTCGGGTTCAACTCTAGATGTAGTTTCCAACACTTTTCCTCAATGTGCCTATCAATATTAGTATGGTTGCAATCATTACTAGGATACTTTCACTAATGTGTAGTGGATATCATCTTCTTATCCTTTCCCCCTTTCCACTTCTTCTTACCCTCCTTGGAAG
>SNQJ01S0158315.1:22028-36680 GCA_010110895.2 Picea sitchensis
TCATCTTGTACTTGAAAATTTAAGTGGGGTAAAAGGAGGTTGCCCCCTCGAAGAGGCTTATTATCTGAAATTATCTCTTTTTCAAGGCGTTGAGTACTTTTCTTGAGGTTTTTCTATGCTATATTGATGTTTGGTTCTTAACACAGTCTCGATCCCTACTAGGTTTATGACATGTTACCCCAATCGATTTCTCTGCATTGATGATTTTTTCCATAACTCATGATATTCTTCTAAAACTTCACCCCCTATCGGTTCCAAAAGGCTAACCTGACCACTTTTCTTGGGATCCATCACACTGACTGTGATTTCTGTCAAAATGATAGGGTTTCAATTTGATTGAGCTTTAGAAATTTCTACACATGAAACTAATATGGAAAGGTTCCTTCGGCTGCAAAATGTTGTTATGATCCCAATCTATTTATACAAATTTATTTTCAAAATTAGATCATAACTTTAAGTGCTTCATATCGTGACCCAAAACCCAGCTTCAATGGATGCATTAGCAGGTACATACTTGTGTTCATTAAACGTTCCCTTGTATCGAATCATCATTTAAACAAGAGTTATCACTAATGCATGATTCTGTACATGATATTCTGAATGATCTCTAACTATTAACACATTTTTTGGGACAAAACATGTTTAAATCAATGATGAAAACATGTGATACAATAATGGTGGCATTCTTGTAGCAAATTTGTCTCTTTTCTAAACTTTGGATAAAATTCAATTTTTTCCTCCAATTATTATAGGAGACCCTCAAATTGTTTAAATTTGAATTCTATCTTACCAATAACATATGCAAAAAATTTCAAACAAATCAAAACAAACACCACAAAGTAATAAATAAATAAGTATACGAAACCTCAGAAAACAAAGCATGGTAAAACATTGTTTTTTGAAAATGGGAAGTCATGAACAAGTTCAAGGACTAACATTGGATCCTTTTGGGGGTAATGTTTTATGATTAAACATTAAGAACTATGCAGAACAATTCAATCCTTTCTCACTTTATCATTTTTTAATATCAACCATTTTTCTGTTTCCAACTGCTCTGATCCCTGCTTTTTTTTTTTAGATCAATCTTGCATACTGAAATATCAAAAGAAATAATTAATTGTAGACTAGTGTCTCCATTGGACTTGGAGTCTTTATTCTTGTACACTGAAAACTTGACACTATTCCCATACTGCAAATTGATCTTAAAACTGAACTAGCATGCTCATAAATAAATCTTATTTATGTACAAGTCCTACACAACTAACCAATCAACTACTTGATCAGGTCACGCCAAAATTCCAATGTAGCCATGAAAGCATTTGACTAACTATCAAAACTTCTTGTATGTAGCTGATTGATAAAATGCAGAAAAAACATAATAGATACAACATAAATATTATGGACGACTCAAACTTACTGCTACAATTAAGTGGCATACTAAAAGTTGCGATGTTTGGGACCCCTGAAGAAAATTTCTCCATCCAAGTAGCCACTGGGTCATGAAAAAAAATGAAAATTTCCAGTTGAATTAAAAGACCAAGCATCTCCTCTGTAATTTGCGTTCCATTGACAAGGCTATGATCCTCTTGTCCTACTTGAAACAAATCATGAACATCATGCACTTCATAACAGTAAGGGGAAACAACATTCTCTTGAACCTGTTGACAACTTTCTTGGATAAAAAGTTCTTTAGCATTATGAAAAACAACAAGATAATCATGCGAGTTAAGAGGCTGCAATATAGCTTCATTAATTCCAATAATATGAACAACATGCTCAATGATGTCTTGTTTGTGCTGAATTTCCTCTTCTTGCTCCATCTGATTGGATGGTGTTTGAGTAACCTCTGCTGGTAGTACTACATCTTGTATATAAACCATCATGTTTGGTTTTCTTTACTCCCAAGAATCTAATCCATAACTGTCATATAATGGCTCAGAGCTATGAGTTTCAGTGCATGCCAATGTAGAAATTTGTTCATCAAAACTATGCTCTGAATCTGAACCATAACTGTCATATGCAAGATCTGATTCTTCATTTTCTGTAGGTTTGTTGGTTTCATGGAAATTTTGATCAAAATGTTTCATAAAAGGAAATTTTTGATCTAATAATTCAATATCATCATCATATGCATCATAAAAGGGTGTATTTGGATAAATATATAATAATAATGATAAATATTTATGTTCTTCTTTCATTATAAATTGATTTTTACTTTCAGGAGTAGAGGTCAACCTTTTATCCCATAACTCCCCATCAACACCTTCATATTTATCATTAATGATTGACTCAAAAGATGACTGAATTGACATGAAATATGAAAAATCAACCAAAAACTTATCTTGATTCTTGGAAATTTCCAAAGAAGATTGCATATCTTTCTTATTTCCAAGAAGAAGACTACCGATATACCTATTAGAATCTTGATCTAGACCATTAGGAATAGGAAAAGTGAAAAAACTGTCTTGCAAATTTTCATTATCAATGAATTCCATTTCCTGTTTATTATCAACAAAACAAGCTTCCTCATTTTGAAGACTTGATTCAAATTCTCCACAACAACTTTCAAAAAGCAGATCAGTTGAAAACAATCTTTTACAATGATTACTAAATGTTTCATGAATATCTTTACAATGATTAGTGGAGATATCTATACCACTCACGAGCATCTCCCTACAGTGAATACATAAACATTTTCATGAGCACATCCTCATGAAAGATATTTAATTGGTGCATAAGTTTATGAAACTGTAACAAATGATCTGTAGGATGATCATCTTTACTTTCTCTAAATCTAGGAAGGTAGTCTCCCCATTCATCCATAGTAGGAACAACATTTAGAAAACCAGGAACATCAACAAAATTAAAAGGAGTAAACCTTCGAGCCAAAATAGCAGCCATCCCAGTATCTGACATCTTGAAATTGTGGAGTTTCCATTGGATTTTTTAACCTTGGAGTCGCCATGTGAATGATTTGCAGTCTGTATGTGCCTAATCTTTATTCACCATCAAAGATTAGATTTGATCCTTGTTCTTCTCCCAGGGAAAATGTCTTCATTCCTTCGTCCCCGACAATGGCACCAAAATATGTTAGTCCCTAAAGTTGTCCTTGATTGCTAAGGGAAAGCTTGGGCACCTCAATTATTGCAATGGTTTTATGTTTGTAGGTTTATTTTGGATTTTGGATTGGTTTATAGGTCAAGTAGTAAATGGAATAGGAAATTTCAATTTCTGATTACAAAAACGAGTTCCAATCACACTTAGTCAATGGTCTTCAATCTGATGAGCTGTATAAAGAATTTTAACATGAAAGGAAAGAAAAATGCAAGTTCCTAATTTGTTAAATCATAGAGGAAATTCTTGATCCTAAATATTATTCAGAAACAAGAATGAAGTACTTAAACACAAATCCTGTAATGAGCAAGAAAACAACACAATCTTTATTGGATTCTAAACATAAACAAGAGATATCAAATGCTTTGCAAAGATACACATGCATTTACGTAAGAAAAAAAAGAATAAAATACAAGAAGAGAATGCCTACCCATCATATATCCTTTTTTATTAAGTGTAAAATGTAATAGGTACCAAGCATTACAATCAGAGACATAGTATTTGTTCTCCACCACTCGAACCTCTCCTCTCCTTTTTTTGCACCTCTTTCTTCACGGTTTATATAGAAAGATACATTATTATCAAGATCCAAAAATAATGGATCTAAAAACATCCTTATCTATCTTTATAGAGATCTAATCCAAATTCGAATTAATGAGCTGGCATATCCCTGAAAAATCCAGAATCATGAGCTATCTAGGCATTTTTACAGGAAATTGATTGTGGAAAAATCCTGAAAAATGGGCCTCAAATATCTATTCGAATTCTCAAACCGTGATAGTTGTTTAAAAAATGAGATAGGTTTTTCTAAATCAGTTCGTTCCTGACAATTTTTTTTTTCCAGTTTGTTAAAATTCGTCTCCATTTTCTCGGAGAATGTGCCCAAAGTTAGTGTCTAAAACATGTAATTGATTTTGGTGAAATCCTGAAAAATAAGCCTCAAAGATCTATTAGAATCTCTCAAACCATAATAATTGTTGCAAAAATGAGTTTGGTTTTTCTAAATCAGTCTGTTCTTGAGAAAAACCTTTTCAAGTTTTTTAAAATTCGTCTCTAGTTTCTTGGAGAACATACCCAAAGTTAGTGTCTAAAACAAGAAAAAACAACAAGCTACAGGAAGGTTTCAGTAGCGCCTTTCAAAATCTAACATAAATCACATGAAACTTTGTGTTTCCTCTGCCAAAGTGTTAAGCTTGTCTCCTGCATCCTCCTGGGCTATCATGGCTCTAGTTACCCTCCTCTGAACCTGCACTTTTCTCTGCTTAGTAGATGAAACCCTAATTTGTGCTTTTGCTTAACATAACTTATTTTATGTGTTGAATTCCTTATGCTTTTCTTGTTTGTAGGTTGTGTAGGGGTATCATATAGAACAATGACGTTCTCTGTGAGAGCTGGATTTTTTTTCCTTAAATTCCAACCTCAATTTGTTTGTTGGGCTTGTCTTGATCCTATGAACCTGCAAATCTGCCTTCTGCACATACTATGTTTTTCTAGGGCTTGGCCCAAAATGTTGTTTGGTATACCTCTTGTCTAAACTTGGTTATACATCATATCCTTGAAACTCAGGGGATTGTTTAGGCTGGCCCGAAACTATTTATTTTTCCTCAACCCTCTTTCTTTTTCTTATGTGGACCTCTTTGATGATAGGGGTATGCTTGGATGGTTCCCCTGTTTCTGCAAACAATTTTCTTGAACCATTCAAAACAATATGTATGAGCCTCAAGAAGCTTTGAACCCTCTAGATCGATGCACTTCACATGTCCATTTTCCTCCATCCCTAAACACTCTAAATTTTCACAATCAATGGACTTTAATGAAAGATGTTTCGAATTAACTATCTTGAAATGGAAAGAGGGTATAAAGATGATTGTTTTAATAAACCTGCAATGATGAGCTTCTTTGGGAAATACCTATGAGCAATGATTATATTCAGAGCACAAAAAATGCATCACACATTTATCCAATCCCAATCACTTCGCTTAAAATTCACTTATGTTGGAAGCTGCCTACTTGCCATTTTCTAACGAATTTGGGACTGTTATACCATTTTACTCAACCAGATTTCCATGCTTGTTCTACATTACCATTACGATAACTCTTTCCTCTTGTAGTCTTGATCCCTGCCAGGTTTACGACATATTACCCCAATCGATTTCTTTGCCTTGATGAATTTTTTCATAATCTCAGGATATGCTTCCAACAATTCGCCCCCTATCAATTCCAAACGACTAACTTGACCACTTTTCTTGGGATCCATCACATTGACTGTGATTTATGTCAAAATGCTAGGTATTCAATTTGATTGAGCTTTAGAAATCCTTGCACATGAAACCGATATGGAAAGGTTCCTTTGGAAACAAAATGTTGTTAGGCTCCCAATCTAGTTATACAAATTCGTTTTCAAAATTAGATAATAACTTTAAGTGCTTCAGATCATGACCCAAAACCCAACTTGAATGGATGCATTAAAAAGTACACACTTGTGTTCATTAAACGATCCCTTGTATCGAATTATCATTTAAACAAGAGTTATCACTAATTCATGATTCTCTACATGATATTTTGAACGATCTCTGACTGTTAACATGATTTTCGAGACAAAAATGTTTAAATCAATGATGAAAACGGGCGCTACAAGAATGGCGACATTCTTGTAACAAGTTTTTCTCTTTTCTAAAATTTGGATAAAATTCAAATTTTGCATTCAAATTTGATAGAAGACCCTCAAATTGTCAAAAATTTAATTATATCTTACCAATAACACATGCAAAAAAGTTCAAACAAAGAAAAAACACACCACAAAGTAATAAAGAGATAAGTATAGAAAACCTCATAAATAAAGCATGGTAAAACACAGTTTTTTCAAAATGGGAAGTCATGAACAAGTTCAAGGACTAAAAATAACCATCACCATCTTCTTGTGAATGAGCGTAGCCATCACATCTCTTCTCAGAGGTAAGTTTCCACCATTCTAGCGAGTCATTCACTTTGTAATTTTACAGTTTCTATACATTCTCTCATTAATAAAAATCGTGCATTAGTGTATTTCTGTGTTTATAATTGAAATATCTTTGTACATTTAATTGTTATATCTCTTCCTTCATTTCGTTCTCAAAATAATCTGGATCAGTGGTATTAGAGTAGACTACTCCTTTTCGTTTCTTAGTGCATGTCCCCAACGAGGTCAGGATATAGAGAGTTGGGTCTCTAACTAGTTTCTCTTGAGTACAACCACTCTTTCCAGCCCAAGCGGCCTCCCATGGCAGAAGAGAAGAGGAATGAGGGAGAAGGATATCCCATCCAGTTGTTTCTTGCGGAAGCCCCTGCATAATAGAGGAATGATATGTTGGATAATTTTTCCCAAATCCTTCAATGATTTCTGACAATAATAGACGTGTCTTCGTCAAACAGTCACTTTAGAGAAGCTACCCCATTCAAGGTACAAGTTAATTTTGATATTCCCGTATTTGATGGTCAGATCAATGTGGATTCTTTGGAAAAATGATTAAATTTTCTAGAAGTTTATTTCTCTGTTTACAATATTTTTGACAGAGAAAAGATCACCTTTGCACTCCTTAAGGCTCTCGCCCATGTCAAACATTGGTGGGAAACTTACTGGGAGAAAATTTCCATAGAGGAGTCTAGAATATTTGGGGTTGAGCCCACTTGGGATTTTTTTTATGGATGCAGTCAAGGAGAAATATTACCTTGTGGGAAAATATGATGACCAGTACATGAGATGGACCATGTTGCATCAAAAGCAGGATCAAACAATGCCAGAGTTCACAAATATCTTCCATACCTTGTGCACCAAGCTGGGTATCAAAGAATTTGAGCGTCATTTGGTTCTAAACTACCATAGGGCTCTACATAGTTACATCCAAACCGAAATGGAGTTTCTCAACATCTCATCACTGGGAGCCGCTTATAGATATGCTGTAAAAAGCGAGCATAAATTTAATCAGCAGAACAAGAGGGAATTTGGGTCTGCAAATCCGAAACAACCAAATTATGGTAGAGAAAACCCTAACTCATAGAACAATCGACCTCAAAAAAACCATTCCACGCCACAGGAAAATAAGGGTAACGATAAGACAAAGAAGGACACTGGGAATTGGTACGACTTACACAAAATCCCTTAGCACAACACTGATGAATGTCACTCGAAACAATCATTGGTGGCCGATCTCAAAGAAATAGAGTCGAGCCCTGACTCAAAATTTGATTTAGACAATAAAAAAAGGAGACAGATAATTGATGCCGAACCCACTGCTACTACCGCGACCGAAAAAATCCAACTAGAAGAACTAGAGAATCTCGAGGAGGGAGAGCGTCTTTTCCATTAACAAATGTGGGTGAAGGGGACCCTATTGCATTTTATTGTTGATAGCGGAAGCCATAAGAACCTCATCTCAACAAAGGTTTTCAATAAGTTGGATCTACTGATAACACCACACAGTCATCCATACAACATCGTATGGCTTCACCAGGGACAAGATCTTCGTTTCAACCAACAATGTCACCTGTCATATGACATAAAGCCCTTCAAGGATGAGGTACTGTGTGATGTTTCCCCATTGGAAGTTCGTGATGTTATGTTAGGCCAGCCATATACGTGGAGGCGTCATTTTGTTTATGAGTCTTGATCCCATAGCAACATTGTTACTCTGGGGGGTCATCCCTACAGTATACTAGAGTTAGTTCCGACTACTGTACCGACAAAACAATGCCGCAAAGTAATCTCTCATACCGAAAAGTTTATCCTCTTCATAACAAGGTCATAATAGGACACTCCAACCACTGCAGCCTCAGCCCAATACCCTTCTATCCAACATAAGTATATCAACGAGATTGTAGAAGAGCACCAAGATATTCCTACTGCACCTACGTGGGTGCCTCCACATTGCCCAAACAAACCAAATTATGATAAATCCCTTTATATTATTCATGATGCATCTTCATCGAAATAATCCTCCCACACTTTGGAAGATCATGCATTCAGATTGGTTAAATAGATCCAACCCCTCCAAAATAGGTTCATAATAGACTTCAAAAAGCTAAGCAGGACAACTTCTTCAATAAGGAAAGCAACTCACCAAGGTTCAGATTCAACAAAAGCTTCCTCGGGGACTTTACGAAATGGATACCATTTATTACTAAGGGGGGAGGATTGGTATCGATGGAAATCGGTGGCCACCCACCTATTCCATTGGCTCAAAACAGGGGTTTCCACCTTGGCAGTTTTTCTACAACTTTTCCGATCCTAAACTTCTGGGGTCGTTTTGAGGTCCTAAACAACTTTTTTTAGGCCCATCACATTTGCACTAAATTATTTAGCTAGAGTTTGATGAAAAAATCTATATTCCTCAGATATGCCTTTCAAGCGAGCTATCGTGTGCCCAAAATGGAGATCATATGAAAAAGTTATGCCCTTGGGAAGTTGACGTACCAACTACCCCCATCTGCGCCTGCAAACCTTTTGGTGTTTCATCTTCCGGGGTTAGGGTTTTGGATTTTATTGATGTTAAAAAGGACTCTAGAGCCTCATTTTAACCATCATCATCTTCTTGTGAATGATCATATCCATCACATCTCTTCTCAAAGATAAGTTTCCACCATTCTAGCGAGTCATTCACTTTGTAATTTTATAGTTTATGTGCATTCTCTCATTAATAAAAATTGTGCATTACTATATTTTTGTGTTTATTGAAATATCTATGTATATTTCATTGTTATATCTATGCCTTCATTTCTTTCTCAAAATAATCCAGATCAGTGGTATCAGAGCAGGCTACTCCTTTTAGTTTCTTAGTGCGTGTCCCCGACGAGGTCAGGATATAGAGATTTGGGTCTCAAGCTAGTTTATCTTGAGGACAACCTCTCTCTCCATCCCACGTGGCCTCCCATGGTGGAAGAGAAGAGGAAGGAGGGATCAGAAGATCCCATCAATATGTTTCTCATCGAAGCCCTCGCGCAACAAAGGAATGAGATGTTGGAGAATTTTTCCCAAATCCTTCAACATTTTTTGACAATAATAGGTGCGTCTTCGTCAAACAGTCGCTTTGGAGATGCTACCCCATTCAAGGTACAAGTTAATTTTGATATTCTCATATTTGAAGTTCAAATTGATGCAGATGCTTTGGAAAAATGGTTAAATTTGCTAGAAGGTTATTTCTTTGTTCACAATTTTTTCGACAGAGAAAAGATCACCTTTGCACTCCTTAAGGCTCTCCCCCATGTCAAACATTGGTAGGAAACTTACTGGGAGAAAATTTCCATAGAGGAGTTTGTAATATTTGGGGCCAAGCCCACTTGGGATTTTTTTATGGATGTGGTCAAGGAGAAATATTACCATGTGGGAAACTATGATGACCAATACATGAGATGGACCGCGTTGCATCAAAAGTGGGACCAAACAGTGCTGGAGTTCACAAATATCTTCCATACCTTGCACACCAAGCTAGGTATCAAAGAGTCTTAGAAGCATTTGGTTCTGAAATACCATGGGGCTCTACACAGGTACATCCAAACAAAAATGGAGTTTCTATACATCTCGTCACTGGGATCCACTTATAGATATGTTTTCAAAATCGAGTAGAAGTTTAAGCAACATAAAAAGTGGGAATTTGGGTATGAAAATATGAAACAACCAAATTATGGTAAAGGAAACCATAAGACATAGAACAATCAACCTCAAGACAAACAGTTCAAGCCACATGAAAAGAAGGGTAACGTGAAGACGAAGAAGGAAACTGGGAAGTGGTGCGACTTCCACAAAATCCCTTGGAACAACACCGATGAATGTCACTCGAAACAATCATTTGTGGCCGAGCTCAAAGAAATAGTGCCGAGCCTCGACTCAGACTCTGATTCAAACAATAATAAAAGGAGACGAATAATTTATGTAGAACCCGCTACTATTGTCTCAATCGAAAAAATCTAACCAGAAGAACCAAAGGATCCTAAAGAGGGGGAGTACCTTTTCCATTCAAAGATGTGGGTGAAGGGGACCTGTTGCATTTTATTATTGATAGCGGAAGACATAAGAACCTCATATTAGTAGAGGTCATCAAGCAGTTAGATCTTCCAACAACACCACACCCGCAACCATACAACATCGGATGGCTTCACCAGGGACAAGATCTTTGTGTCAACCAACAGTGTCGCCTGTCATACGACATCAATCCCTTCAAGTATGAGGTATTGTGTGATGTTGCCCCACTGGAAGTATATAATGTTTTTTTAGGCCAACCATATTTGTGGAGGCTTCATGTTGTTTATGAGTCTTGAAAAAATAGTGCCGCAAAGTACTCTGGGGGGTCAACCCTACAAGATACTGGAGGTAGTTTCGACTACTGTACCGACAAAACAATGCCGCAAAGTAATATCTCATACTTCAAAGTTTAGCCTCTTCACAACTTGGTAAGAAAAAAAGGAAAATGAAACCACTGCAACCTCCACCCAAGACCCTTCTATCCAGCAGAAGTAGATAAACAATATTGTAGAAGAGCACCAAGATATTCCTACTGCACCTATGGGGGTGCCTCCACACTGCCCAGTCAAACAAAGTTATGATAAATCCCTTCATGTTATCCATGTTTCATCTTCATTGAAAGAATCCTCCCACGCTCCAGCAGATCATGTAACCATATTGTTTAAACAGATCCAACCCCTCCAACAACAGGTTCATAACAGACTTCAACAAGTTGAGTAGGACAACTTATTCAACAAGGTAAACAACTCACCAAGATTCAGATTCAACAAAATCTTCCCTGGGGACTTCATGCAAGGGATACCATTTATTCCTAAGGGTGGAGGATTGATCCATGTGGAAATCAGTGGCTGCCCACCTATTCCATTGGCTCAAAATAGGGGTTTCTACCTTGCCAGTTGTTCTACAACTTTTCCGGTCCTAAACTTCTGGGGCCGTTTTGAGGCCCTAAACAATGTTTTTTGGGCCCACCACAGTCACACTTCAGGCTTTAGCCAGAGTGTGGTGGAAAAATGTGTATTCCTCAGATAGACCTTTCATGCCCCAAACAGACATCGTATGCAATAGTTATGCCCTTGGTAAGTTGACATACCAAATACCCCCATTGGGGCCCACAAACATTTTGGAGTTTCATCTTCCGAGGTTAGGGTTTTGGATTTTCTTTATGTTAAATATCTTCCTTCATTTCATTCTCAAAATAATATGGATTAGTGAAATATTCGACAAGGCTTTTTATTTGACCATGTTCCCCCACTATTTTTGAAACTTCATCGACATTAGCTAAAAGCGAACTTCTTTCGTTAAACCAAAGTGGAGTAGTTGGGCCCGACTTCAGGTCAGTTGGAAGGAGAGTTTGTATTCGCTTAATATTTTATTCATAAATGATGGGTACTAACTTGATGGAGAAGTGTGAGCACAATATTTTAGTTGGTATTGCTTCGATCATCCAACACTCCTTTACATTCAACTCATAATTTTCCAATTGCCAATTATATAATTCAATATCTAAATTTTAAGCAATAGACAAGGGTGAACGTACTAAAATTTTTCCTTGTGCATTTGGTTCAACATTGTGTCTTTCTTCATTCATAATCTGATATAATCATCGAGCCTCTTGATCTTCATCCCATGCTTCAAACCATGGTTTTCATTCTTTGGGGTCGAGAGGTATTATAATTTTCCTTTCACTTCCCTTGAGTTTGATCATATCTCTTTCGAGAGAGATAGAGGTTTTCGTATTTCATCCCCAAGGTCGATCTACTAATGCGGGATACACAAGGATACCCTCGACTAGGTCGATCACTTCAAAGTCAACCAAATTTGAAATTCCCATTATAAGCATTTTTACATTTCTGAAGGTTCCGATTGGTTCTATGAATCTTTGATCTGCCAACTTTAGATAATTCATTGTAGGCGTGAGCACAGGTCTTCCAAGTTTTATCCATGTGTCTTGTGGGAGGATATTAACTTTCGATCCAAAATTGATGACAACCTATCGAACCATGTGGTTATTGATTTCAAGATCAACTCGGGGGTTGTAATCATTGATTTGTTTATATTGCAACAATTGTTGAAGGATTTACTAAGGTTGCCGGTCTTCCTTATATTCCCTTAAGATATTGAATAATTCAATCAGTCAATAAACTAACTATTTTGTTTTTAAGAGTTGCATAAATTTGTCTAAGAAGACATATTTAGTAGCTAATACATTGTGTTTCTTTCCCCCACTTCCGATGGATTTATCATGATCAATGTTTGTGAAAAATTTAAGTGTTTCCCGCATTAGTTTCTCCTCTTGGTCTAGATCTGAATAGGTGTTTTGTTTTCCTAATTGTCGAATCGATGATTCTCTATGCATGTAATTGTTTCAACCCACTCTAAATATTCTAACGACGTGTAGATTATTTGAGTAAAGTACTTATTTTTTCGACATTGGGTGTAGTAAATTTATGTTAAGACCTAAATAGTGGAACATTACCCCTTAATTGGGGCATATTACATTAGTAATTCTATTTTATTTATGTCATCTTGGGTCCATTAGTTGTAATTATACCTCCTAGTCTCCTATATATACCAAGGAGACCTTTTCATTTGGAATCATCATGTATTTGTAAATTTATGTGGTGTTTAAGGAGGTTTCCCCCTCGAAGAGGCTTATTATCTGAAATCATCTCTTTTTCAAGGTGTTGAGTGTTTATTCTGAGGTTTTTTTTATGCTATTTTGATATTTGGTTCTTAACATTTGGTATCAAAGATTAAGGTCTTGGGGTTTTCCTGTTGCATCTAAGACACCTTGGAATTTTCACTATAACATGTTTTCTACGATGTTTCAAAAGGAACCCCTTGGAGAATATTTAGTAGACAGATCAAGGTACGCGGGGATAAAGTTTTATCTCCCGAGGCCTTACAATTTCAGAGATATATCCAGTGTAAGATAGGGTTATGGAATCATCATGAATTTAGTCATTGCGGAATTTTCTCTATAAAATGTTTTTTGTGACTTTTCAGACTCTAAAATCCAGAGGATATTCATATAAATTATCAAGGTAAATGTGATAATTTTTTTATCTTCTGGGTCATCGTAATTTTGTAGATACACACTGTGTAAGATAGGGTATCTGACTAGTTATATTAACTAGTCTCAAACAGGCGTTTCAGGTAAAACAATGATATCTTCTTCAATGAGTATCCAAATTGAGTGAGACCAGTTGCATTGGAAAGTGGACAGTCTGTAGTATTTCTGGTGCAAGTTTTAAAATCAAATATCAGATAGTGTGCTATTGGAACTCTTTACAAGTATGCTCTCTTGGAAGGGACTTAAAATAAGCAAGGTGTGGGGAAGTTACCATAACTTCCACTTGGCACATCCAATTTTGATTAGACCCATGACATTGTAGAGAAGACGTATAATAGAATTACAAAATGAAATTTTCAGACCCATAAGGGACGGAATTTTGGATATACAACAGAAGAAAGATTGTCTAGCAGAACCACGTTGAAATCAAGGTTTAAAAGTGATACTTGGCCAACATTCCACCAAAAAAGGGAAATTCTACACCAAATAAGCCTCCAGATAGTCCTACTTGGACTCTTGATGAAGGTGAAGAAATACACAGGGACATAAATGATTTACAAAAGAAGACATTAACAAAATATGAACTACAAGGGATGATGGATTCAATTGAAGCTAAGTTGGAGGAAATAATGGACACTAAGATGGATGGTTTAAAAATGGAGATCATGGAAGGATTGAAAAATTTCCTAATGGAGAGGCCACCTAAAAGTGAAAATGTATCCCATGAAATTCATGATGACGACACAAGGAATATGAATCAAGGCCAGAGAAACTCCAACTTTGGGTTTTAGACCAACCACTTTCCTAAGATTGATATGAGGAAGTTTGATGGAAATGATCCAATCACATGGATACTTCAGACAAATAATTTATTTGATCTACATGATGTGCCACATACACAAAAGGTACAAAATGCTTCTTTATATTTAGAAACCAATAAATTTGTGTGATATCAATGGCTTTGTTCTCGCAAATCACTTGTCACTTGGACAATTTTCACGGAAGAACTAATAGCACACTATGAGGATACGAGGAACAATACCTTCCTTATCCAATTGATAAATCTCAAGCAAAAGGGTTTAGTTGTGGAGCATATTGAGAACTTCCAAAGATTTAATATAAAGGTAACAAATATTCCAGATGAGCACCCGATTGATGTATTCATATGAACTTTAAAGGATAACATTCAACATGAGGTTCGTCTTTGGGAACCCAAATCATTGGAGAATGCGTTCAGGGTGGAGAGAAATGTTGAAAGTAAAAATATGGCTATGGCTACTAGAAAGACCACTCCTAACATCTATTGAGAGAATAATGTTCCTTCTTCTAAAACACCTCAACCTACAAGGTTGACACCTCAACTATTGGAGGAAAGAGAAAAAGGTTTATGATTTAATTGTGACAACAAGTAAAGTAAGGGACATAAGTGTGGTGAGAAGAAATTATTTTACATAGATTTTGAAGAGGAAGA